>JAHBCN010009301.1:0-35726 GCA_019359885.1 Listronotus oregonensis | reverse complement strand
TTGAATGTTTATCTTTATTTTTTTTAATAAAAAAAAAAAATACACTAACTTAGAACGAACTTTTTATTTTTTAAATACAGTATATAAAAACATATTAAATTATTATATCCAATACTTAATTTATAAAACTTTAACTCATTATTGTAATAAAAATATGGCATCACCCTTAACTCATTGTGAGAAAATATCCGAGAGTATTTTATCAAGAAGTCTTATATTTTAATGAGATGTTTTATTTGAGTTTTGTTGGGTGCTTTTAGAAATGTCGTGCTAGGGATACTCTTAAATTTGTCAAGGGAACAAAGGGAGAATGAAGTAACAGCAAACTTACAATAGGTTCGGATTACTTTCTGAAATCTCAAATAATTTTATTTATGTAAATGTGGTTTCCTTTAAAAATAAATATAACTATTTAACAGTATTAAAATATGGGTGTTTAATAAAAAAACTTAGTTGTTTTAAGTACAGCATTAATCTTTTTTCACAAGTACTAAAATAAGAAGTATTTCTTATTTTAGAAATGAAGGCAATAACTTTTTTTAAAAATTGCCCCTCACAGTAACCAAAAAATTAAAAACCTTTGGGACTTTAATAACTATAAAAAATATTTTGAGATATCAGAAAGAAACGTTTATTGGCATAATATTCATATAAATTATTTAAAAAAGCTGTTAAGAATTTAATTCCAAGTAGATGTAGAAGCCTTGAAATAAAAATCTTAAAAACATTAAAATGACATTTTTGGGACAATTTTATCAATTGAATTTCAGATCTCAACTTTTTGCTTTATAAAAATTTTAAATTAAAATTGCCGCCAAAAAGCTAGACAAATACTGGAAAAATTGTGTTACAAAATAATAAGAATATTACACAAAAATACCAACTGCTTTTCATATAATTAAGATATTTTCCAATTAAATGCAGGTAGCAGTAAGTGGATTGTTACTAATATATTGTTATATATATTTTTTAATTGTTAAAGGAATAATTTTTCTTTGTTATATATTTTTTTAATTTTAAAAAGCTTATTTCACCAATTGTATTTTTATTATTGTAGCCCTGAGGAAGAAAATAAAATGCTTCGAAAGCTTGGGGTAGCACAAAAATATTTTCATTTTACAAGCCCTCTAGGACTGATACCCCAAAAAAAAAAATTTATATATATATATATATATATATATATATATATATATATATATATATATATATATATATATATATATATATATATATATATATATATTTTTTGTAGTAAATGAATTTTTTTCAATAAATATTTTACTTTCTATTTTTTTTTCTATTCCAATTTTTAAAATACGTTTTGTCTTGTCCAAGTAGCAGTTATAGTTTACGACACTTTTAGAAAAACGCGTACCACCGTTACGGATTCATAAAACACCCATTTTTAAATCCATTTTTTTTTTTTCTCTCCGAAATCAAAAAAAAAAATTTTAATCTTTTTTTTTTTAAAAAAATTAAAAAATTTTATATGGAAAAAAAATTTAAAAAAATTTAAACTAAAAAAAAAAGGGATTTTTTTTTAAAAATTTTTAAAAATTTTAAAAAGACAATTTTTTTTAAAAAGGATAAATTCAATGGAAAATTTAAAACTAAAAAAATTTCCATAAGACATTGAGTTAAAAAGAAGGAAATTTTTTTTTAAAAAATTTATGAAAAAATTGTTTTTTAATAAAGTTTTATAAAAAAAAATTTTTTTAAAATTTTAAAAAAGTTAAAATTTTCCCCGAGGGAAATTTTTTTAAAAAATTTCCCTTTAAAAAATTTTTTTAAAAAAAAAGAAAAAAAAAAAAAATTCAATTTTTAATGTAAAAAAAAAAAATTAATTGGATTTCCCAAAACCCTTTGGAGAAAAATTTTTTATTTTTTTTAAAAAATTTTCCTGAATTTTTTTTAAAAAATTTTTTGGAAAAAAAAAAAAAATAAAATTTTAAAAAAAATAATTATTAATTATTTTAAAAATTTTAAAAAATTAAAATTTTTAAAAAAATTTCCCCGACCCGTTTATTTTGATTGAAATAACTTTTTTAGGTTTTTATTTCCTTTTTTAAATTATTTAAATTTTTTTTCAAAAAAAAAAATTTTTTTTTCCTTTTTTTTTTTTAATTTGGAAATAAATTTAAGTAAAAAAAACAAAAAAAAATTTTTGGTTTTTTTTTAATTAAAAATAATTTTTTTCCAAAAAATTTTTAATATTTTTTAAAAAAAAACACAAATTAATTTTTTTTAAAAAATTTTTTTTTTTTTAAAAAAATTTTCTTGAAACTCTCTTTTCCCAAAACCCTTTTTTGGAACCGCACTACGGTTGTCGTAAATTTTATCTTCAATTTTTCCCAAAAAATATTGGAATAAAATTACCCCCCCACCAAAGGGCACTAGTATGTTCCAAGTTTTTTTTTTTCCTGGGAGTTATTAGTATTTCTTTTATTTGTAGTTTCAAACATTAAAAAATTGGTTTAATTTATTAGCAAATGAATCTACTGATAAGCGACTAAACGAAAGTTTCCCGTTGTTAAACTTTTCAAAAATAATTGCTTCCAAAGTTTGTAACTTTGATATCGTTTAGACAAAAATCTGTCAAGTTTTGACACATATGTGATATGAACTTTTTGACTTGTTTTAAGCTCTTCCATCGCCCATTAAAATCGTGACCATCATACTTTTTACACCCTGTATATGTAGGATATTCCTAAAGTTGAGTCTTAACAGCTTTTAGAACTCATAAGAAAAACTCAATTTACCAAAAATTGTTTATATGCAAGTTGCCAAATAAGGCAGTTATTAAATATTTTAAAAATATTTTATATTTAAGCTACATGCTGAGGCTTTATTTTGCTGGTACTCTCTGTAAATTAATAATGTGGGTAATATGTAGCCATTTTATTGTTTTTATGAAGGTGTACCGTTTTTAAAAAACAAAACTTTAATGAATCATAAATAATCTTAAAACTATTACCCACCGTTGTACAAATTATGATCAAAGAAAAAATCCCACTCAAAACCGAGTAAGAATACAAAAACATTGAAACAAACATAAAATTACCTTTGGTTTATCCTAAAAGAGACAGTTCAACAAAAATAGTTTTTTTTCAGAATTTAGCAAAAAATTAAAAAAAAACAATATTTGAGTTATATACACTGCCATCAATTATTAAACCCAATTTGTGGGGTCAGATATTTGCCGGACTAGGTAGCCTTAGGGTAAGTACGTTGAAATTTGGGACTGCTCATAAATTTTGGCCGTATCTCACCGGTTATTTATTTGGTTTAAAGTAGGAGTACAAACAAATTTAAACAAACTATAGTACCCCATCACAGAAAGGAAAAATTAATTAAATATAAGAGTTTTATGGATAATATTGTACTTTAAAATAACGCAAGCCCTTTCATTATTTGTATAAAGAGGTTTTAATTAAAAGGTTTTTTTAACTGGAACGAATAATTCCCATTATACCTTTAAAAACCTTTAAAAAAGTACGTTATTAGTATCACCAAATTGGTTTAAATTCATTTAAGTAAAGTAAGTATTTTTCCAATAAAATGATGTTGCTAACATTAGCTTCAGTTTTAGATTCTTGCATTAATTATATTGTCTCAAATACAGAACACACAATTTACTTTCTGGTCGGTAGTTGTTAACGTTGTGCTTATTTCCTTTTTAAAAACTGAAATCATGTAGGATATTTTATAATAAGCCGGAAAAGTTGCTGTTTGTTTAAGACAACATGAAAAACGACTTTTCTTGATGTAGTAGTCTTATTAAAATAGAAAATCCACCTGGAGTCGGTGCATGTATGCTCTTTGTTTTCTTTTTTTCTTTAATTTTAAAAAGTTACCTGAGATATATATCGTGATAGTTTTTTTTAATTTAATTTACTTCAGAAAATGAAAATAAGAAGCTATTACTCTGAGGATAGCGCCTCCTAAAATTCAACGAAACTGCGCATATCGCACGTCTACCATTATTAAAAATGTATTTTTAATATATATCTACATAAATTTAATGCTGGTAAATTAAAATATAAAAAGTTTACAACCATCAAAATTAAATTATTATTTATTCGGAAAATTTACATTTGTTTCTGCCAATCTACATTTATTTTAATTTATTTTATTTAGAACGACTAAAAATAATAAACGCTTTAGACGCTTTAGTGATATATTTTTTAATACATTTTAAAAAATATCCACATTAACAGCAGAATAGGCATAAATAATTTAAACTTATGGATTACTAAATGTATGTGTGTTATTTTTAATTCATTTGACAAATTTAATCATTAATATTTATTTAATGAAATAAAAAACATACAGATATTTAGCCCGATGGGGTAAATTTGTCACCTGTTAATACACTTTTTTTGCTTGAAAGCATTCCCGAAGACCTAAGAATTGCGGCACAAGGAAAAACTGTACAGATTTATTTAAAGCTTTGTCCCTTTATTTACTGGACTATTAGGAAAAAGTCCAAATAGAAATAGCAATCCTGTACAAGTGTCTCTCTTTAAAAAAAATAATATGGCTTTTAATTAAAACATAATTCTAGCTTAAATAGCTGTCAAGCATAATAAATAACACTTACATTTTCTCAAAAGTTTGAAAAACTTTCTTTAAGTCGTTTTAAAGCTACACCCAGACTTCTGAAATATAAACTGCTCGTTCTAAACTAAACTTTGAAGGAAAATAAGAAACTAAAAATAGTTTGTAAGTTGCCCTATAGATAATGATTACATTTTTCGAAAATGTTTCAACTGGTACTTAAAAACAAGTTAAAATTAAAGCTTGCACAATTTTGTACAGCCCGTCGTACGACATATATTTAATGGGAAACTTATTTTACTTTTTATTTTGTAGACATCGTTAATTTATTTTTTATTAATATACTTTCATTAACATTTACATTGCACCAATATTACCTCATCTTTTTTGTTGTATTTTTATATTTAAATATTCAATAATTTTTTTATTACATTTTTTAATGCTAATCATGTTCTTAAAGTTTTTTAAATTGACTTTATCTAATTATAAAAAATAAAAACTGACCATTTTTGCTAAACTGGTATCAAAATTCGCGACTATTTGCTAAGATGCTGCAATTTTAATTGCACACATGCGCAAATTTAATATTTTTCTGTTAACTTACAATCCTTGGAGTTTCATATACTACCTTACGTAAAAACAAAGCTTTTTAAATAGTTTAGTAAATGATTCCATGTTTAAGTATCTTCTCTTTGGAATTCCTTGCCTTGATTTCTCTAAAAAATTAAAATTAAGAGTGCATTTACGCTACACCTTAGAGGTCGGGCGAAAGGACGCGGAGACGGTGGGCGGAGACTAACAAACTCCCACTACCACAATTTTTGTATAGCCGCATTAAAAATATTATATTTTATTTAGGTTCTTCCAAATTCGGTGTTTCGACACGATGTTGTTTTTGATTGCAAGCCTACAGGAGATAACGTTTTTTGGTAACTATTTTTCACTTAAATGACATAAATTATACACCATTTTAAAGGTAAGGAGATAATCTATGCCTTTGCTGTAACGGATTTTTGAAATATGAGTCGGGTTAAGAGAAAAAGTATTCGATTTTAGGGTGACTTTCACTCAAGGAAATATTAAAATCTAAATCCAAATTTAAAAAACTATTACAGCAGAAGCCTAGATTTAAGTGTTGGCTTTTATATAGTTTTTGAAAATTATTGATAACTTATACGTGTTTGAGAAAAACATTATGCCCCGAAACCCAAATTGGATCCAATTTTCGCGGCGCGAATGGACTCTTAATGCATTTGATAACAATCACATAATAAACTGAAATGCTTTTAGTATTTTAGCAAAGGGAACTTAAAATAAAGGAAAGTGCATTTATATTATTAAATTAAGATCATCGTGTAGCAACAATATTTGTTAATTTAAATAATACATACATAGTTACCTTTGCTTGATGCTAAAGTTATTTTAGGTAAATTTAAAATCAATTAACACACTACCTTACCGTCTTTGTCTTTTTGCAAATTATAAATATGCCACTCAAAAACCTTGTATGTCATTTATGACAAAACGTCATAGATTTTAAAAAGTTATTAAAATTTCCTTTTTTTTAATTTTGGTTTTAATTTCTATTTTTTCTTTTAATTTTATCTTGACAACGGTGGCCGACTTGCCACCGAAACGAAAATTAGTATTTCAATTTTTTTTTTGGGAGTTTTTTCTGTTACAGGCGATCTGCCAGTTCATAGGGGTTTAATAAGATTGAGCAAGCTCAGATTGCTATGCCCTGGGACTTGGACTAAAGTGATCCCGTTTTCTAGAGATATCAAGGCGAGTAATCCCAATGAGAACATACATAAACATGAATCCGCTACAAAATGATTTTACAAATAAATCATTTACTTTTTAGTAAAATTCCCAATTAGGTAATTGTTTTCCATCGTTTTTGCAAGCCCAACACAAACTAAAACGGTGATTGACTCATTTTTTGCCAAATTAAATGAAGTTCAGCCAGACTGGACGTGACTGGAAACTAAAGGTTTTTAAATGCTAATTAAGCTGAAGAAATATTTTGCCAACCTGACTATAATGCATTAAATCTTAAACGAGTAAATTGAATTTTTAATTAAAGTGGATGCCACCTCGGTATTTATTATTTTGCCTTTTTAGGCCACGGGTAAGCCAATATATTATATTAATTGTTTTTAAATTCCCATGTGAACAAACAATTGATTTAAAATGTTTATTTTTTTTAACAGACTGTTTAATTCAAAATAAATATTCGAATACAAAATGGTATTTTATTTGTTTTGTTTAATAAATAACGAAGGCAAGCATTGTTTTGTTTTTATTAAAGATTGGTTTATTGAGCTATAGAGAATTATTATCCATATAAATATGATGTATTAGATGTTCTTACCAATTATAATTTTGTTTATTTTAATATGCAATTGAAAATACATGTTGTATGATTTTGTTTTCGATTTGAAATATTTTACCAATATGCGTCACAAACCAAAAAACGGAATTGTTTTCTAAACAAAAACACATTATGTATAAAATATATTTTTAAACTGAAAAAGTAGTTTATTTTTGCTGTGGTGTTGGCTGTTAAAGGGCAGTTTTTTACCCTGGAAATGGTCTTTTTAATCTTAGGAAAATATTTTAAATAGAAACTACAGTAAATTTTTTGGTGGTTTCTAATAAAAATGTTTTTTTTGACTAAAGGATAATGGAAACATGTCCCATTTCTTTAATATTATTTATATGAAAAAACGCAGTAAGTGGCAAAAGAGATTTTTTTTATTTATTAATAAGAATACATTTTTAAATAATTTGATTAAAAAAATGAACAGTAAATATTTTTGTACAAGATTTGAAACACGTAAAAAATAACAACACTAAGGATATATAAAACAATCCTACCTAAACTTTAAAGGCTTATTTACTACAGGAGCTTACAAAAAGAATATAAGCAGCTGTGCTGCCACTTTTAAACTTTTTTAAAATCCATAAAACATTTTTTTTATTTTTTGAATAGAGTATTTTAAACATCTTTGGTATTTAGAACATTTAAGCTAATATTAAATGCTTTTTAAACTTTTATTTTTATTCTATTTTGTTTTTTGAAAATAAGCTTTTTTGCTCTTATGTGATATATTTAAGCATTTGTTTAATTTACCAAACTTTTGGTCTATCCCCGTTGTATTTGTCCATTGTTCTTATAATTTGATAAAATATTTATATTATCTTTAAAAAACCTTGATATCTGTTACCTAAAATAGGAATGATACATAAAATGGATACTATATGTAGAATTTCTAAAGCACATTTTAAGTTAATATAAAGCAAAAACAAAATAAATAAAAAATTTTATTAAACAGAATGAGACAAATTTTAATTTATTATAATAACTAGACACCAGAAGAAGTCTTGCAAAAACACAGCGAATAAACCAAATTAACACACCTATGATACACAAATTGGTCTTATATAGACCTCCAGGGACGACCTGCAAGGGACACAAAAATGTAAACCTTTTAAAATGGGTGATACTACATCAGCTATCAAAAACGCATTTTAAGTACAGTTGTATTCACTGAAAATGGGTACAAGTCTTATGACTACATTTTGCCATATTTGCGTAAATCGGGCTTTTCTTATCAACGTCGATAGACAAAACAAAAACATAAAATGTGATAAATGATTTTAATGTATTAGAATATTTCTTTAACGCAAATTTTTAAACTCAACGTAACCAATAATAATAACAAAAACTGAAAATTATAGTTAATATGTAATTATAATGTAATATATGATTTATAATAAAATAAAAATAAAAAATTAATATTTGGTCATATGACCATTTTTTTCGACTATTTGAACCAATCTGTCTGGAATTGAGTGAATTAAATTCACTATAACAGTTGGATCAGCTCTTCCCAGCAGTCGTGGATAACTTCCCATAATTCATTAGAATTGTTTGGTCTAAAATGTCTTTTAATATATTTCTTTTACAATTAGGCCCCAAACATTCTCTATGGGATTAATATCAGGACTGTAAGTGGGCCATGGCAAGACTTCAATATTATTACGATGAAACCATACCCTCACAGCAATTGCGGTATGGACCGGACCCTTATCCTGCTGAAAGACAAATGAGTTATTTGGATATATTTGTCCAACAGATGGGAGCATAACATTTTCCAGAACCGCCATGTAATGCTCAGCGTTAAACCTTCCCTCCAATCACCAGCAGACACCAAGTCCATAAGCACTTATCCAACCCCATACATTTACTGAAAATCGCCCAGGTCTGAATGCAAGATTGCTAGTGTAGCGTTCTTTGAATCTTGTATTGTCTGGAGGTAGACACGAATTTGTCCATTATATGTTGACTAAAAAACTTTTCATCAGTAAATACTACCGTGTTCCAAAAGTGGTGGTCACGGTATATATAATTTAGGGCGAAAAGTAAACGAGACTGTTTCCGTTCTTCTGTGAGCATCATTTTTTTTGCAGCTACGCGGTTTTTTAAGTCAGATTCTTTGACTCTTCTGCTAGCGGTAGGTTGAGACCCAGGAAATCCTATGTCAATGAGAGCGTTTCTTGCAGTTTCAAAAGGATTTGCCCTTATATATTCCAGAAATGCATTATCTTGTTGAGGGACGGAAATGCGAGCTGGACCAGTATCAAATTTTCTTTTCAAAGAATCCTCTTGAACCCAACGTTGCTTAATTCTTGAAATAGTGTTTTTGCCTCTTTCGGTAAAATCCGCTAATGCACGTATTGACCACCCATCTTCAATTCTAGCTATTATTTGAGCTTTTTCAATTTCAGTTAAATGACGAAGCATTTTGAAAATTTTTGGCATTGACAGGCTTGTCAAATTCAATGAAAACCGATTTACACTATAACAATTTTAGTGTACCCATTTTCAATGAATACACCTGTAAAAGAAAAATATGGTATAAGGTAGGCAGAGAATCTACTTAAAACCTAACACTATGAAAAGGGATTAAAACAAAAAGGTTTTGGGGTACAAGACCCAAACATCTTTTGGATTTGGGTGTAAACAAGACTTCTTTATTTATTAGCACCATCATCCAGGTAGCTTATGCCAAATAGCATATGACTAACTTTTATAAATTTTTATACATCTTACATTAGTCAATGTTTTTTTAAGCTATGGTAAAATTTAATAATGGTTGCTATTATAAGTAGACATTTATTCATGATTATAACATAGCTTGGTATATTCGAACCGCTTGCTGTTTAGTTTTATATTTCCAGGAAACTATTCCACATCACTTAACATTTTCTTTTATGTTTGTCTATAAACATTTGCTTTGCTAACACCGCACCAACACTATAATTCTTAAAAGAGAGGTCTAGAAAAGTTTTAAAAACAGCATAATAAAAATATATACTTGAAAAACTATATGGTTGCGGTAAACTGATGAATGTTTTATAAAATGTTACCTGCTCCTATAAAAATGTTCGGTTGTGAGACTTTTTATTATTGAAATATAAAAAAGAAAACCATCTGAATTTTCTACAATACCCAGACGATTGGTTAAACTATGAAATGAGAATTTGATAATATAATCTAAAATATATTTTTTTACTTATTCTTAAAAACAAACTAATTATTGAAAAAAGACAATTTTGCTGTAAAAATGATAATGGGTAAGAGAAAATATTTTCCGTTGAAATTACTTAAAAATGGTTTACATGAAACTGTCCGTTATGGTTCGAAAGCATCACATTTTCGAAAAAATATATATTCGCTTAGAGACTTTTTGAAGCTGTCTTTTATATTTTTTAATATTTGAGTATATTTATTTTAAAATAAATAAATTAAATTAAAAAAAAAACCTAAAATCTGACCAAGAACAAAAAAGTAATTAAAAACCCACCATTTCTTTTTTCTTATAGATTATCGCTTAAAACAAAAGGTTGCTTATTTTTTAAGTATCACACGTATACAAATTGTAAAATTTATACCTCATTTTGACCAGAAATTCTGGATCTCCCAAAACAGACTTACAGACAGACCGAGCCAAATTTGTAAAAAACAGTATGAAGCCAAAGTACTGAGTACTCACCAGGGGTCTTAAAAATTTACATATTTAATCAATTTCTTTTCAGTTAATTCAATGATGTCAAAAAAACTAATTATGCATAAAAGTACTTCCTTTAAACTACCCCAATAATTTTGGATAAGTTTATCTAACATGACCTACAGTTTATTGTAGAAATTAAACCACACACAATGACAAAATATATTTGCTAGTGGTTACGACTAACTGCATTCACTATTGCTTAACTTAGCTAAACTAATTAAAAGCGACGTTTAAACGACACAAAGGCTGTTTAAAATCCATTATAGGCTAGAAAATATTTTTTTTTATCTTTCTTACTTGTATGGTACTAAAGAAAGAAAATTTCATAAATGAAAGCAATTAAAGCAGAATATTTTAAAATTCTATTGTTAGGTTTGTTTTAAATAAGATTTTATTACATTAATTATAATTTTTTATTTAGGAAAATACAACTTTGGCTTTTAATTTTAACAGCACTAAAAAGTGAAGTTGTATTTCAAAAAAATTAAAAATATGTATTACTATACCCCATAATATATTTTATAGCTGATCACCGCCTAATACATTTGCCACACTGTCAGAAAAAGAAATGTATAATACCAGATTTAAAAGGGTACAAAGCCAAAAACCAGAAACAGTTATAAAAAGCGTTTCTTTTCCTATCACGAAGTTCCAGACCTGTGGAGTGATTGTGGCTAAATCCTTGAAGAAAAACATGGGATAGTCCGGCCCGAAGATTTATGAGATGGCTGTTCCGTATATCTAGCCATTGGAAAAATTGATATTGACCGGCCTAATGGAAAGTTGACAACATGTGAGCCAATATTTTACTGGTCTGATTTTAGTGAAAAGTATATAGGTATATTTTTTAAAGTTATTTAATCGCTAAGGATCTTTCCTGAAAATATTTCGAGATAGTTGCCACAACTTCATTTTTAGAACAAAAAAAAATAAATATAATATATATATATATATATATATATATATATATATATATATATATATATATATATAAATTTTATATATATATATATATATATATATATATATATATATATATATATTTATATATATATATATATATATATATATATATATATATATATATATATATCGTATCAAGAATATAAAACCTGTCGTTTTATAAAACGACAGTGACTACTCGGCCAGATTATCAAACGGTAAAAAGAAATTCATCGTTTGACATTGTGGCGGACAAGGATTTAAAAAATGTCAGTGCAAACCTAGTAAACTGCAATGCTGCACTAAGAGATGCCTTTGTTTGAAGGCTCACGTAAAATGTACAAGTGGGTGCCATTTCAGTGGTCCATGTTTCAATAAATAATTTTTTACAAATTAAAACTTAATTTGTTTTTTTTTTATTTAAGTATGCTTATGTAAATTTACATATACGAGTATAAGAATGTTATTTTTTCTTCGAGTTTTTAGTATCTTTTGTTAATAAATAATAAATTTTTATTTATTTGTTTTATTTATAAAATAAAGCGTATTAAAATATTCCTTTAATTGTCTTATAGGTACAAAGATATTTTTTTATACCTACTTAATGCTGTCAAATATGTATCTTTATTTATGGTATCAATATATTTTATTAAATACTTTTAAATACAATTCTTATTTTAGAAACCGACCAAAGTACTTCACCCGCCAGAATGTTAAACGGTAAAAACATTATCGATTAACAATCTGGCTAAGTAGTCACTGTCGTTTTATAAAAATAGTATAGATAGCAAAATAATGAACCGATAATATATATATATATATATATATTATATATATATAAATATATATATATATATATATATATATATATATATATATATATATATATATATATATATATATATATATATATATATATATATATATATATATATATATATATATATATAGCTGGACTGTAAAATTATTTACTTAATTCTTAACTATAAAATCAAATTCCAAAAAAAAAACTTGAATACAAAGGTTTAAATCAAATAATTACATATAATCTTGCAGAAATAACTTGTTTTATACTTTATTTTTGAAATATATCTCAAAAAATAAGCATTTTTAATAACAGTTCTTCTTTTAAAATTTCTTCTGAAGTAACTTAATCTTTAAATTGTTCTCGAGCTTTTTCAGCTACTGCCTGAAATGTTCTGTATATTATAAGATTATTATTTTACACTCGCACTATGAAGCAGGCCCAGGTAATCCTTTGTCTATCCACAACTTAATAATAGTCAAATACTTTCAATAGTTTCTTATTCTATTGTTTTTTTTTTGGTACGAACCAGATCAAGCCACTTTCTAAGATGCTGAAAAACACTAGACTAGTAAAATTACTTCATTACTAAAAAAGTCATATGTAAAACAGTTCACAATTTTTTATATTACAGCAAAAAATTGTTGAAAAAAAATATTATTGTAATTATAATTTCAATAAATTAACACATACTTTGTGCAAAGCTAGCTTGAAAAATTTAGTGCATATATATCATTCCCAAGGTTAAAATTATACCGAGACTAAAATTAATTTTTTTGCTTATTGAAATGCATACATATTCAGTGACTGACTTTTAATCAATAAGCATATATTAAACAAAAATTCCCACTTACTAAGCAGATCTGCCGTTTTAAATAAAGTGCGGAATTTTGTCCGCAGACCTTTAAATATTTAACGAAGCCAAAATGCTAAAAAATGTGCTGATTTTATATCAAATGTTTAATGACGAGGTGACGGAGTGAATAAGTGAAAGGGGAAAAGTTAAACCAGGAAAATATTGGCTGCACCCTAACAGGCTAAATTATGTTTGGGAAAGATTTTGTATTAAAAACTTTAAGTTAGCAACTAGAGAGTAGTTTAGAAAATTATAACTAAACATTAGTAACCATATTGTTAAAAAATTATTCTATCAAAAGGATTTTTTTAATAACTTTCACGCTACCCTAATATTGCATCTTTTTTAATGTTTAGTTAAATTTGTAAATAAAATGAACGTATATTTATATTGACCATTATATGCTGCTACTATTTTATGTCATTAAATTATGTGTTGTCCAAAGAGTAAGTAAATATGGGTACCTGCATGACATCTACTTAATTAAACAAACACAAGGGGAAATTTAAACCAGGAAAATATTGTCCACACCCCAATTGTTTAAATTAAATTACAGGGAAGTTTTTCTGGTAAAAATTTTGGTTGGCAAATGTATAAGTCATTTATAAAATTATGATTTAAATGTTTACACAACACGTAAAATATTACCATAATAAAACAACATCTACGCTTTTTAATATAAATAAAAAAAAGAAATCTGCCTTATACTCCTAACTTTTAAATAGTTTTTGTTATTACTATTCCCTAGAAGCGACCGAAGATTTGTCTTCTTACGTTTCCTTAAAATCTTGCTAAAAATTAAAGTTTAACTTTTATTTGATCTTTAAAAATGTAGATTGTTAAACGCAATTGGTGCCATTTTAACTTGTATTTCTTATTTGCGGTTAAAAATAAAAATACGTAAATGGTTGGCTGTTAATATCTTAGAAATATTAAAGGGTAATAAAAGTTATTGGGCAAATTTTAAGTATATAAGAAAAACCAAAAATTAAAATTGTACCATTATTAAAAACAAGTTATTTAAGACATTCTGGAGTGTTAAAAATAATTTTAAAGGCTGCATCTTATACAAAACGTGTTGTTAAATATTTTAAAATCCCCGATACTTTTAGGTACATCAAAATTTGTTATAATTTTGCGACATCTCTTTATTTTAAGTAATTGTTTTCCTTCTTATTTCTAAAGATTTTAAATTTTAAAGCCATTGTTTTTAAAAAATTCTACCTTGGACAGTATTTAGATAAAAATTTTAAATTTAAGGACGCATCTACAGATATCGCCACAACGAAATGTTGGGCATATTAAATAAATTTTAATTAAAACTTGGTGCGGACCTTAAAACAAACAGAAAAAGATTCATCGATCACAATCGAATATATATGCGTTAAAATTAAAAAGCCATCAAAAAATTAATACATAATCTGTTTTTTTATTGACAAACTGGCTGCAAAAGTTTTTTAAAACGGTTTTTTAAACTTGACAACATATTTTTGCTAAGGGCAATATTAAGAGTTTAGTAACAATAAAAGTATAGGTGGGTTAGTAGTAAAATTTATGAACTTTAACTAAACATTAAAGAAGAATTTAACCTTATAGCTAAAATTTCAAAATATTGACATTATACACCAAAATGCTAAGTAAGTCTTAAAATAACAACTTTTTTATGAATATTATACTGCAAATATAAATAGTAAAACACCAGGCCGCAATATAAAAATGCACTTTGTAAAAAAAATAAAGTCATTTAGTCAGCACTTTTTCTGGCATATTTATGTTTAGCTCATATTTTTTTTTTAATTCTAAAAACTTGTCAAATGCGCTGCTAGCCCTAACTAGGAAAATAGAAATTTTAGTGAATCATCTAAAACTCTAAAAGTCACTAGACAAGCAAACCAGAGTATTGACAACTGATTTTTTTGTTTATTTTTTTAATTAATAAGTATAGGAGAAATAAAGTCATTCCTAATACTAAAAAAATAGTTATATTTAAAAGTTTACTATTGATTAATTTTTAAAGCACCTTCTACAGTGTTTATTAGAAATAAAACCAATTTTATTTTTAATCAAACGTAACAATTATAAAAAAAACACCCCATGAAATATTACAAATAATCAAAAAATTAAAATTAAATTAATTTAGTACAATAGTAATAGCTAACGTCATAAGATGCTTTGTTATGTTAATTTTTAAAATATTAAAAAGTTGTTATGTTAATTTTTAAAATATTAAAAAGTTTTAGGCATTTTATGATATATAATTTTTTATATTGGCCAAACTTTTTACCTTAAAAGTACCCAGCTTTTGCTTAATACCCAATTTAGTAACTTAGCCGAAAAGTGAAAGAGCAAATAAAATAAAATAGCAATCATATACTTTAATATAAATAAGATACTAGAAAAGTGACAATCATGAAATAACAGGTTATGAAATACCATAAATTATAAAGAAATGAGAGTCAAATGAAAGAAGAAAAATAAGGGACGTAATTTAAATTGCTCTTATTAGTAAGTGAAATAGTAAAAACATAGCCCAAAAGTGAGGGTACAGATAAAACAAAGTAGCTATCATACACTTTAATATAAGTACGTAAATAAAAAAGTAACAATTATAAAATAATACGTTATGAAATATAATAGTATATGATGAATTAAGAATTAAATAAAAAAAAAAAGAGGGTGTTGATGTTAATTGTTTCTATACGTGAATTAAACAGTAATAAGTTATTTTCATATACCATCTTTAGCTACCCAATTTAGTAACTTAGCCAAAAAGTGAGGGTACAGATAAAACAAAGTAGCTATCATACACTTATATATAACAACGTTATTACCAAAGTGGCAATCATAGGATAATAAGTTATGAAATATTATAACATATGAAGAAATGAGAATCATATAAAAAAAGAAAAAAGAGGGCTGTAGTTTAAACTGTTTCCAATAGTAAATCAAGTTGTAATAAATTATGTTTAAATAACGTCTACAGCTACCCCAACTTAGCCAAAAATTAAGGATGCAGATGAAGCTGTCATATAGAGCAACAAACTTTATAATACATGAAAAATTAAAAGAATGTTTAGTATCATAGGGTCACAATAAGACAAAAACTTGTCTTTTACTAGATTTAAAAAAGAAGATAGTGCGCTTTGCTTTATACGAACAAAAAAATCAAATTACCTTTTCCATTTTTCATGGCAATCAGAAAACAAATCTAATTTCTTATACAGACATTAAAAGCTTTTATAAAGGTTTAGGTTTTTCCATCTTCTGACCCCTTTTTTAATCTTTTACGGCAAGTAGTTAGCTTAAAAGAAGGTAAAATCGTGGCCAGATGTCGACTTAGCGCCATAGGGAACAATCATGAAATGAGATGAGATTCCCCTTTATATTTTGTTATTTTATTTGGTTATATTGAGAATTTAAAAACGCCTAGATATTTTAAAATAATATTACTTAATAATGACGGCATTTTTAAATACTTGATTAAAGTACAAAATGTTGATTATTGGATTTAAAAAATATATATATGAAATTTTTATTTAATAAAAAAAGAACAATCTCAGATATAATTTAAAAATATATTTTTAAAATAAAATCCTTATACTTAATAAATTATATAAGAGTATTTTAATTATACGTAATTATTGTTCACCGCTAAATTCACCGCAAGCGTTAAATTGTTGCTACCAACCTAAAGGCCGGAGTACAGGTGTACACCCTTTATTGTTTTGTGGCATAAGTTTATTTAACTGTGGGTTTAAAAAAAAATACTAACCACGATATGTCTTATTTAACTTTCAAAACAAGAGGTGTATTGTCTTATAATATTGTATCGTCTGTAAAAAAATATAAAGCAAATTAAACCATGCAATATTTGTGTGTGTGTATTTTTAAATTTTTTTAATTAAAGTAGAAAAAAATCTGATAACCCCGTTAATTATTTATCGCATTATTCCTCTTTTTTTAACCAAATATATACAGATGTTCCTATTGATATATATATATATATATATATATATATATATATATATATATATATATATATATATATATATATATATATATATATATATATATATATATATATATATATATATATATATATATATATATATATATATTTATTATATATATATATATATAACATTAAACTTCTAATAATTGTACAGCTTCGCAACACAGAAATATATGGTCTGCTATAAAAAATGGTTAGCAAAAAGTTAATTATAATAGTAAATTAAAATCTTTACGTGATGTTGGTAATTATTTTTTCATCTATCTTTAAACTGTAGTTACAGAAAAGTTAAGGGACTGGGAATATTTATACATGAATGCAATTTTTTTATACTGAGACAGTCAACGAAGGCCCAAAGCCGTGCTTGTCCTAACTGGTAAAATATTTATTAACACGGAACTCAAAGGAGAGGGGAAAGGAAAGACTACACATTGAAATATCGAACTTAGCTGAAAAAATACCTTGTGTGAGACCTCTTTAATTTACCGATGAGGGAATAGACGGTTTTTCTTAAAAAAGAATGTAATTCTGTTTCCCTTTGGTTGGGAACGATCCAGTCAGTAAATCCATGTTTTTACATGTCGGTATCGTTAAACAAACGGTGTCAGAACCTGCGGTCCAAGCTGAACAAACATAGATAGGCGACGCAATGGGATGGCAGTAAAAGGGAAAGCTCGGTAGTCGGCGGATATTCGAGATCCTGCCGCGCATTTTCAAATAACCCTGTTGGTATTTGCGGCAATTATTAATTAGTAGATATACTAGTAGAAACATTATGTAAGCTAATAATTACGGTTATTATTTATATTGTTAGGTGTCGGGTTTTTAATTGTATTCTTTTGTCTATAAATTTAATAATATTAATTATGTTTTTAGAGACATGGCAAAAATAAAAACGCAAAAGAGTTTTTTTTTATCGTGTTTGCATGTAGACACCCCAAATACCTACCAAAGGACCCCCAAAATCCTAACAGACCTTAAAAAGTTTTGGAACTAATTCTTAAATTATTTTACCCTAGAAAGTATACTTATTCGAGCTCCCTGGCGCATTTCAGATTACTGTTCTTAAAATATCCAAGATAATTAATTAGATCTATCACAATAATGTTTTATGATAAACTGTCTTTTTAGGATCTCTTACCTAATTTTTGCGATAGGATTTATACATTTTTTTAATAAGCGTATATCGATTATTGTAGATTGTTACACTTTTATTATGTCAGTTTTATTCATGGTTTTAATGTTAAAAATACCTTCAGGCTTTTCTTTTTTAATATATCTAAACTCTGAAAACTGCGGTCAGCAAAGGTATTTTCTATTCTCCTAAGGTTTAAAATCTTTAAGCCCTTTTGATTGAGTGATTTTATGTTTACATGAGACACCCACGATACATTGGTTCTTGGGTGTAAACATTTGTGAACTACTTCAAAAGTTTGTTTAAAGTAGGATTTCAATTCTAATGTCCATAAAACGCCAGAAATTCAAAACAATAAAAACATATATAGTTGAGAGAACAAAACACTGTCCAATAATCCAAATTCTATATTAAAACTAATTTAAAATTCCTTAGTTATTTGAATACATTTCACATATTAACAAAATGTAAATGAGTGGTGTGACTCCTCAGGGTCTAATTATACAAATATTTATCGAACTTTGCAATAACCGAAGAGGTAACTAGTTACTGAAAACTGTGCGGTATTTCAACGTACAACGTTAATGCTCCTGTGTGCATGGTAAATACGAGTAATTGGTAAAATTTAATTAACAGTGATCAATACATTTATATTTTGTTTATCGTATTAATATATATTTTGTTTAACAATTGTTACTTTAGAACTATTTAAATTCGTTTAAGTTAGTTTTTGATCATTACAAAAATTAACATTCATATTTTAAAGATGTCTTTAAGAGAATAAAAAGAGAATACACACAACTATATAAATATAACCTGAAACACAAAATGATATTTTTATAGATATGTTACAAGGATTAAGTCAAAATTAAAGTTATATTTTTAGTTAAACTCAATTTAAAAAAAAAGTCACTTTTGTAAATGAAATAGTATTTGTCATTTTTTTCATATACCGAAAACCATAAAAAAAAATTTATCGGTAAAATACAATTTATGGCTGTAAACGTAATAGAATTTTATCGGAACAAAACCATAAATATAAAATGATAACCGATTAAATTGCAAGACGAAATATTTGCAACGATAGGGTGTTGAGTTGGGGGAAATGATTGCTTTACGAGATTAATAAGATTATTAGTGTTTCCGGCAAAGCTTTGGTGCCGGCAACCTTTCATTAATAATGGGCTCTGTGTTTCTGGCCATTGTCAAAATTTGGTGGATGATTTGCTAATAATTAGTGGTTAATTAAGGTTAAGATCACGGGATATCTGACCTTTATGATTGCAAATTTTAGTTTAATTCTAGGTAATTAACTGTCTTTGATATTATTACTGTTACTTAAAGTAAAAAAAAAGCATTTTTTATTATTGCACAAAAATATTTTTAAAAAATATCTAGACTCTACATAAAAGACAAAAATACACTATTTTTTTAAGCAAATTTCTTTAAATGGAGTGGGTTTATTCCAGTTTAGATCTAATTCCCGCAGGATGTATATTACACGAAAGGTTTTAGCGTGTTTTCCCCTTCATATCTTCGGTATTATTCCACATAAATTTTCATAATAAACATTCTAATTACGTAAACAAATATAAAAAATATGTCAAGTGGTTTATGGGATATTTGATTCTGAAAATCGCTTATTTTACTACTGACTGACTGACTCACTCACTCACTCATTGACTTTTCAAAATCATGGGGCACTTCCAGAGGGAGAAGTAATATATAATTTGGTATGTAAGAAGCTTTTAAGATCCAAATAAAAGAAAAATTCAAATTCACATTTTTACCCGTAACGCCCTGAAACAGGGGTGTATATTTGGGAGGTATTTTAAAAGTATGCAATATAATAGAATCTTCGTTTTTAAGGTCATAATTGCCTTAAAATTTTAGATGCAGAGGGGGTGTTATTCACTACACAAAGAAAATTGCTACATTTTACCTATCAGACCCTAAACCGTCCTCCAGTCGGAAGAACTGTCCTCCGTTGAACCAAAATGTCCTCCGTCCTCCCCAGCTACTAAGGAGGGCGCAATTTGTCCTCCTTTCTCCATGATGTTATAAAATCCTAATTTTAGCATCATCTTTTAATAAACATTAAGTGGCGAGATAAAAGGAATAAAGCTTTGTTAGAAATAATAAAATCTGAACTGCTTGTCTTTGCTAATTCAGAAAAAAGCTGCTTAGAGTTTTATCAGGCAACTAAAGGCAACGAACGACTTCTGGATGCAGCTGAGAACCCAAAGAAATATAAATACAAGTATATTTTTTAATAATTAAAATGGGATTTTTTTTTATTCAAGAATCCATTTTCTGTTAAATTTCTAGAAAACCTTTACAGTTTAAGAATGTTGTTTTCGTTTTATAATTTTAAGTTTTTTTGTGTATTTCTGTTAATTTCTAGAAAACCCTTAAATTCAGTTTTTTTTTGTTTTATAAATTAAAATTATTATTTTTTTAGCAAAAAATATATATTTTTGTTAATTTATGGAAACCACTTATAGGTTTTTTTCCCATTCTTTTACTTAATTTTGCACAGTATTTAGGTTATTAAAATAAAACAGTTAATTAGTGTTTCTCATGTACGTTTTTTAGATTTTTTTAAATAATTAAACGAAATACCTACTAAACATTAGCAACAATGGCAATTATAAAATTGAGAACATACAAAATTTAAACTTAGGTATTATTTTTAACGCTAAACGATTAAAATTGTTATGTTAAAATATATTTTTCAAAAAAGCGCTAAAAAAATAATGTGTCCTTTTTGAATATCCTAAATCCACGAATAAAAAACTTGTCTTTTAAAAAATAAAACTGTTAAAAAACTCAAATTCGTTTATTCATTAAACTTAGAAAAAACAGAAGAAATCTAAAATTAGACCAAGCCTTTTTTTGACTTGGCAAGTCTTTTACTAATCTGTCTGTATTAATAATAAAAATATCTGTTTTATTTAAAAAGAACATTTATTACTTACAGCCAGAAAAGTAAAAACTTGCAAAGTCAAAAAACACTTGGTCTAATGCTAGATCTCAATACTTCAAGAGGTCGAGGTTTTTGGATAGAAACTTGGCCCTCATGTTACATAGGTGTTTTTTGGGAAGATAATATGTATCCGAGCTATAAAATGCTCAGCTTCTTTGGTGAGCGTCAAATTATTTTACTACGGAGATAAAGAATTTTGGTTTCTATTAATTACTAAAGCATCGTACTATATTCCATTTTCTAAAAACGAGCACGATTTTGTATGCCAATAATAAGTTCATTTGCATTTCTGGCAATCGAACAAAGTTGAATAAAGCCGCAAGGGCTTTGCTTTCGGCATACGTATCCTCTTTTAACCGCCATTTTAATTTAATATATTGCCGGCTTAAAGCGCTAAAACGCAGTTGACAATAATTATAACTTTTCGAATTAGGGACAAAAACGAATATTTAAAACGTACAATTTTAAATAAGAAGCTTTTTGTACAAAAACTTTTTTTTATTTAAAAATAAATTTGAATGGCGTCACATAAAAATAATTATTTTTGTTTTAAAATAATCGCAATTTTTTTTAATCTAATTTATGAATAGTTTTTAAAATTTCTTATTCTTATTTTGCTTTTTCTAATTAATTGGTCTGCTGGTAAAAATAATTTATCTGAAAATTTACTGGAAAAAAAAGAACATAATAAATTAGTGATATAATATATATATATATATAATAATATATATATATATATATATATATATATATATATATATATATATATATATATATATATATATATATATATATATATATATATATATATATATATATATATATATATATATATATATATATATATATATATATATATACAGGGTGCCACAGATTCGAGTGCATGCATGGGGATCTCGGAAACCGTAAGACATACGAAGTCGGTTAAATTATGGCAAAGTTGCGCATTTAGGTGCCTAACAACATGCCGTTTAGAAAGTTGTAAAATTCTGAGTACTTCCGGAGATATCCGAAAAAACCGAAATTTTGCGATTTTGTTTTTATTTTTTTCTGACGTTATTTAAAGAGATATGGAAAAACAAATGACACTTTCTCATGGCCACTTTTTAAGCTCTACAAAACAGCTTTGAGAGATTTTCTGTACGACGTTTCGTTTTCGTTAAACCATCATCAACTTTATTTTTTTAAATACGAACTTGGGTTTTTTATTTAATTTTTTGAACCCCTTATTATCCCAATTACAAAAATGTATAACACTTAATATTTATTTAACAAATATGGAACGCCCCTATAAGAAATGGTGTGCGTTCCTTGTCTAACTCATTGTCTCTTATGGAAAATATGTTTATTTAACAGAAAAATAATAAGTGTTATACATCATTGTAATTGGGATTATAACTGCTTTAAAAAATGCAATAAACAATTGAGGGCCGTATTTAAAAAAATAAAGTTGATGATGGTTTAACAAAAACGAAACGTCGTACAGAAAATCTCTCAAAGATGTTTTGTAGGCAAAAGTGGCCTGGAAGTGTCATTTGTTTTCCATATTTCTTTAAATAACGTCTTAAAATAAAACGAAATAAATTTCGTTTTTTCGGATATCTCCGGATACTCAGAATTTTAACGTTCTAAACGGCATGTTATTAGGCACTAACTTGCGCAACTTTGCCATAATTTAACCGACTTCGTATCTCTTACGGTTTCCGAGGATCCCCATCATGCACTCGAATCTGGCACTTATATATATATATATATATATATATATATATATATATATATATATATATATATATATATATATATATATATATATATATATACTTTATTTTCTTAACAAAAAGTTGTGTACTTTGTTAAATACCCTGAAAAATATCTGCTGATATACCTACAACAAAAAGCATACATGCAAAAAAAATGGTGATAATGTGGCTTCCTTTGCTTTATTTTTTCCTATAAAAAAAGGGGATGCCCAACGTAGCCAAGTTTAATCTTAAATATTAATTTTACCAAACAGATATAATAAAATATCATCATTTTACGAATATACTTGGCAACGGCCTACTGAAGTACCATGTTTTCCCCATGCCATTTAGTCGAAAATTTAAATAAACTGTAACCTAAAAGTTATTTAGAATATGTGATAACAATATATTTTTTAAAAAATTAGTAAAGAAATCGCCCCCAAAGGAGGCCCTCTATAAAATTGAGACCCTCTATAGGTTATTAAATATGCAATGCTGTAATACATACAAAATCAGGCACTGGTTTTTCGACGGTATCAAAGACAAATATTGGTTTATCAACATACAAAATACCAAAATCAATACACCCCCTATAAACCTAACATAAGCAAAAAACTGCTATTTTGAACAATAAAATAGTATGTTTAGGGTCGCTAAATAACAACGTGGAGGCATTATTTGTTTTTTAGTTCGACGAATATCATTACCTTGTTTTAAATGAAATAAATTTTTTTAAAATAAATGTTAGGGAATATTGGTAACATTAATAAAATGTTAAAATGTGTGCTATATTTATTATTTTAGAATGCTTTTAAGATGTGTTATCTTACAATTTTTAAATTATAATTAATTTTACCTCAATTGTCTAACAATGTAACCAACTTTCGTAACTATTTGCTGTAATAACATTTACCTTAATTATATGGTGTTTGTTTATAGATTAGCTAAACTACCTATTACCAAGGTAGGGTGGTTTGGTAATAATAGAAGTTTCTAAACTAAATAAATATGAAAATTTCTTTAGAAGGTAATGCAAATCTACAGATTATTTTAAATATTTTGTTTTAGTGTTTGTATTTAAAATTAATTCAAGTAGTGCCCCTTCCTCTCTGGTTAATAAATTGACTTATAATTGTGACATACATTTCCATAATACAAGGCAAGAGAATGATACCTTTATTGCACCCAAAAATAAATAATTGTGCTAAAACTCCGTTTTTTAAGGGTTTGATACTTTTAATAGGTTGCCAGCAGAATTGAATTATATCAATTCATTTTTAACTTTTAAAACACAACTAAAGACCTGTTTCCTGAAAGAGTGCAGTATTCTGTAACGTGTATTTTAGCTCCTTGACTTTTTCTTGTTTTGGGCTTTAATTTGCTTTAAAACTTTTATAAGTCCTTTCCTGTCCTTGTTTAATATTTATAAATGATTTTAAGTGGCTGTAAGCAGCCAGTTTTTGGTATAGTTAGTCCTTAAACAGCTCTTCCTCTGGCAGCAACCAACAGAGTTACAAGTAATGCCACACTTATGCATGCCTTTACAGTCCAACTAAAAGGCTCCGAACTTCCCACTTTACTTTTTTCTTTTATCTCAGGCGTGTCTAGATTGTGGGACCTACTGCCCACAGAGATTTTCTCTTTTCCCCAAATTTTCAAATATTTAAATCGCGTGTTAATATTAAATAAAAAATTCTTTATCATACGTAAGACACCCACGAAACGTTATTATTATTTAGGTTTCAAGCGTTCGTGGACTGTCCCAAGATAAAAAAATTTAAAAAAAATTTTATTTATGTATAAATAAATAAATATATATATATATATATATATATATATATATATATATATATATATATATATATATATATATATATATATATATATATATATATATATATATATATATTTATTATTTGCTTTCTGAACCATTAACATATATTCCTCAATTTAATTTCTTGGGAGTTTTGGTTCACATTTATTTTGAAATTAAAGGTTATTTTTAATTTTTCATATTGTTTATTACAAACGTTTCGGCAAAAGCCTTCATCAGCGTTTATACATCTAAAATTAATATGGCAGTGGTTACTTATAATTATTACGTTTTTCTTTTGTGTATTACATAAAATGACTTTACAATTTTACAATAATTAATTATGTTTTTGGCTTACCCTAGAAGGAAATCTGTCCAATAATTAAATAAATTTTGAAGTTTTAATTATTAATGGACAGATTTCCTTCTAGGGTAAGCCAAAAACATAATTAATTATTGTAAAATTGTAAAGTTATTTTATGTAATATACAAAAGAAAAACGTAATAATTATAATAAATGACCATATTAATTTTAGATGTATAAACACTGATGAAGGCTTTTGCCGAAACGTTTGTAATTAAACAATATGAAAAATTAAAAATAAACTTTTATTTTCAAAATAAATGTGAACCAAAACTCCCAAGAAATTAAATTGAAGTATATATATATATATATATATATATATATATATATATATATATATATATATATATATATATATATATATATATATATATATATATATATATTTATATAGGGAAGTCTGTGAAGTGGGACCCCCATTTATTGCTTTAAATATTCAAATTGGAAAAAAAAGGTTAATACAAAAATAATATGTTTTGCTGCTCTATATTTTGCGAACAACGTTATGTATACAGGGTGCATCATTTAAAAACCGTACAAGGACAAAGTTAATTTTTTTAAATGACTCCCTATTTTTTGTTACATTTTCGATATCTACATAAAATTCTGATATTTTTTATCTAACATATCATATCCCTATATTCAATTGTTTTACGAGATATTTTCATTTAAATACGAATTTAGAATGAAAAAATCCGCTCATCTCTCAATGTTGTTTTACGTTTCTATGGTTTTAGTAGAGTGCCAAAAACACCCATAGTAATAATTAATAGGTAATTAGATATCACATGACGAGTAGAAATAGGTAAAACCTTAAACAAGAAAAAAACGATTAAAACTATTTTTTTACAGATTAATAAAACTGTCAATATGACATTTGTATTAATCTCTATAGCATATATGGTTACTATGCAACTCTCAAAAAACCGCTGAAACCATAGAAACGTTAAACAACATTAAAATGAGCGGATTTTTCCCTTCTAAATTTGTATTTAAATGCGAATATCTCGTAAACAGTTGAACATACGGATATGATATGCAGAATAAAAAATATCTAAATTTTATGCAGAAAACAAAAATGTAACAAAAAATATAGGGAGTCATTTAAAAAAATGAACTTTGTTCTTGTACGGACTTTTTGAAACACCCTGTATACATAACGTTGTTTGCAAAATATAGAGCAGCAAAACCCAAAATATTTTTGTAGAAGACATTTTTTTCCAATTTCAATATTTAAAGCAATAAACGGGTCCACTTCATAGACTTACCCTATATATATATATATATATATATATATATATATATATATATATATATATATATATATATATAAAATGAGAATTTTTGTGGTTGTTTATCTCTTATAATACATAGACTTTTTACCCAATTTTCAATAAACAGTTTTTGAGTTGACTTTAATAACGAGAAAAACGTTGTTCTTATAAGATATTTTGTAATGAAGTTTTTAAGTTAGTTCTATTTTTTCAGCCTATTTAATTTGATACTAGTGCTGTATTTAATGCTAATTGAAAGTGATATTTATTTAGCTCAATACTAAAGCTTATATATGGTAGGTTACATGTTATGATATTTCATAACATGTAACGTATTAAATAAGACTGCTCAATAGCAGTATTTTTATCGATGTGGTTGTATTTTAGGTTAGTTACAAGTATTTTTATGAAAGCTCATTACACCGGCACACAACAAAAAATAAAGTGGTCTGTGCATTTGAATAGACCCATCCATTTATATGTATTTTGATGCGCTGAATTCAAATTCGAGGTCCGTTTGGCCCATACACCCTCAAAATGTTAAGTAGATTGCAAAAAACTGCTAAAAATGGCTCAAAATTTCGAAAAATTGCAGTTATAAAAATAAAGAAATTTTTTTTTAAGCAAGATTAAGTATGTTTCTTATGTATTTCGATAAGCTTCATCTAAATGCGAAGTCCGTCTGGCTGTACCTATACATGCTCCAAATTTACATACATGATCAATATCAATAAAAAAAAATCATAACTGTTATTTTTCGCTAATTTTAGCAGTTTTTCGCAATCTACTCAAAATTTGGAGAGTGTACGGGCCAAACGCATTTCAAATTTAGATTCAGCGTATTGAAATACATAAGCAACATTCTTCATCGAGTCCAACGAAAAAAAAATTCGTTTTCATAAATGTAGTTTTTAGCCATTTTCAGCGTTTATTTGCAATTTGCTTAAAATTTGAAAACTGACGGATTTAGATTCAGCGTATCGAGATACATAAGAAACATACTTGATCAAGTTCAATACAAAACTCGTTTTTATTGAACTCAACTGAAATTCTAAACCATTTTTAGCAGGTTTTCGGAATAAACTCAAAATTTTAAGGGTGTATGGGCCCAACGGACCACGGATTTGGATTTAGCGCATCAAAATAGATATAGATGGATGGATCTGATCAAATGCACAGACCACTTTATTTTTTTTTGTGTGCCGGTGTTATTAAAGCTTTTTCTTTAAAACGTTAGGGGACACTAATGAAATAAGAATTGTCTTTGATTTAATTAAGTTCATCAGAGTATTATCTTACACTAGTTATGGTTACTTTTTATAATAGTTTAATATTTTAGTTTAATTTATTTTTCTACTTTATAATTAACAGTTTTTAACTTCAAAGGAAGAGCTATTTTACCGTATTTAACAGTTAATTTTTTTGTTTGACATTTTCATAAATTTTGTACGTTTGCTTGGATTAAATAATTTATAGTTTTAAAAATACGTTAACATTTATTTGTTAACTACTTCAAATATTGAGGAAATAAACATTGCTTTTCAATATCTTTGATATAGCTTACTGGTAAGGCAAAGTAAAATCAATTTCCTTATTAGCCCGAGATGGGTTTAAAGGCTTAGACATGTTATCATGAGTACAGAGCCCCGTCGAAGAATCAGCATACTACATGCGCCATTGGACTTCTACTCATGTTTACATTCTTCCGTCCGGCCCAGGCCTTTTACCACACAAGAGCAACCACCAGCTCAGGCTTATAGGTGACTTGTCTGAAGACTTATATCTGTACATATATTTGTAAAAGACATGAAATGTAAATAGTATTACTGATAAAGCACTAGTTTGTGTTTGAGTCCGGCCCAGGCCGATTCTGCGTGTTATGTATCCTCCCTCTCCCCGCCCTTTAGAGGCACCCAGCACGGGCCTTTATAAAAATATATATATATATATATATATATATATATATATATATATATATATATATATATATATATATATATATATATATATATATATATATATATATATATATATATATATATATATATATATATATATATTTATATATATTTATATATATTTATATATATATATATATATATATATATATATATATATATATATATATATATATATATATATATATATATATATAAAATATATATATATATATAAAAACAACCCAAAAATTTCTATTCTAAGAAATCTGATTTGGGAAAACAAAAGTAAAAATTAAAAAAGGGGTAAACAATTTTTGCCTCGAAAGAGGAATTTAAGCTTTTTCAAAGCTGGATATAATGTGTTTATGCCAGTCAAGTTTATTCTTAAAGGTTATAATATATTTTTGTTTATTTTTAATAGAAATAGTTTTATTAAATTGTATTTTCTGAGGGCGAGATAAGATAATGTCTCAAAACTTTGGTGTAACTTTAGATATATTTAGATTTTTATTTAACAAATACTACTTTGGATATAACAGGTATAATATTTTTATTTATAATTATGTATAAATTAAAATTACTGAAGAGTTTTTCTTTTTTCATTTTAGATATTAAAGAATAAACGCTTAGGCCCAATAAGTTTTTTTAAGCAAATTTTTATTATCATTTTTATCACTATTTTTAGGAGTGACGTTAAATTAAAACAAATCTTTTAAATAAATTTGTTATAATTTTAAAATAAAGCGTTTAGCAATGGTTTTAACAAAATTGTTGTAATAATGTTAAGGTAGTGTTAATGAAAATTATATAATACTACCTATTAATACTAATGCAGAAATTGGGGTCATAAAATTAAATTATAATTTACACTTTACATTTTCCTAGAAGAAAAATCATTTAACCAGCGCGTGACTCCTAACATTTTAAATCTAAAAAAGTGTACTTCTCCTGATACAGTATAAAGTTTAAAAACACGAACCCATTTTTTATGAAAGATTGCATTTCTAAATCCGCGTGCACTGCGTCATGCGTTTGCATGCTTTATTTTTTAATTAAAAATTCTAATCCCCGATAGCGGTTCCCTCTAGTGAGGCGTTGTTATTTTACATTTCAATAATTAATGGCTTAGCGAGTTTCGTTGGCAGTCATCTGGAAATAATGTCCGAAATATTTTTGGGACTCTTTGTCGCAGTAGTTTAAAGCTACTTTACATTTTTATGGTCTGTTTAAAATTCTACAAAGTTAAGTTAGTGGTACGTTATATTTTGTTAAATAAAAACATTAAAAAGTTGTTTTCCTTACTAATATAGATACACTAAGGAAAGTTTTGTTGACGAAATTATAATTGCGAAAATAGAGCCAACATCTTGCCTGCTTTATCTTAAACTTTTTTAAGGCGAATGGAGAAGTAATATAAGACAAGTTTTAAAATTTATTTGAAATATTTAAAAAAGCAAAATTGTTTTTAATGATCTATATTAGGAATATTTATTCTCCTTTATGTTTTAAATTAAATTAAATATGTTATGACTGTAACATATGATTTTTAATCTCTTTAACCCAAAAACCTTTTAAAAGGCGTACAACTTATTTATATGAAATTCCCTGTTCAATGCCTTTTGACAACCACTATAAGTATGACTATCAAAAAATGCCAACCCTTTTTAAGAACGATAAAACACGGTGTGGCCGACTTGGTATTTAATGGTATAATAATTTTATTTAATACTATTGATATATGCACAGCCACAATAGACCGATCGGTCGCGGTGGAAGGGTGTTATCCCCCCTTTTTTTCCCACCAAAACCCTTGAATCAAAAAAAAATTCGTTAGGTTATTTAAAGTTCATTTAAATAGCTAACAAAAAAATTATTTATTAATTGTTTTACCGTAAAACTGTCTAAATGTTTGTAGTAATAATTTCTTTTTTCTAGTGTTTTAATATCTATGTACAGGGTCTTTGGTTATGTTTACGTGGAATCTGGAGCCTTGATTTTTGGAGATAGATAAAAATGTTTAATATAAAAATTGTAGTTTTTTCTCCATCTATCTTTTAAATTATCAGTAAAAAAATATCGCAATAAAAAATTGAAAAATATAGGCAACTTTAACTTTTTAAAATGGAACACCCTGTTTAATATGCGCTACAACAAAAGATTTTTATTTCTAATTTCAAATATACATACATTGATGACATTTAGGTAAACCATTTTTGAGATAGTTTAGTTTAAGTTATAAATAAATTAAAAAAAAATCATACTAGCATCAAGAAAGCCATGGGAGCAAAAAAATTGTTATAATAAATTTGACGTCTCGATATTGTAAAAAGTTTATCATCTTAACTATTAAAAATAATTTATATTGCTTTCTTGTCGATGAGCTTTTCAGGAGAACAAAAAATCGCTATTGTGTTTTTTTTTATGGCAACAATAATAATAATATAACGAGAGTGCAAAGGGAATATCACCAAAGATAATACTACTGGAAAGATAACCCATTCAATGCTATTTTTTTGATACCTCTAATGGACTTTGGCAAACGCGAGCCGATGTCCATCGAGAGATTTTCGCCTATCCTTGAACGAAAGTTAAACAGTGTTGCCGGCAATTTAAAAAATTGGCGTGATGAAAACCGACTAGAAAAAACACAAAACCGTTTGCCGCCCGCTTTCCTCTTCGTATTCCCAATAAGGTACAAGCGACAGACATTGGGAACGTCCCCTGGTCTCTATCGTTTCGCTGGGGAAGGGGGGTTCCGACTTAATTTTATTCGCATTTACGGAAGCATTGATATCTCAAGTTCAAAACGCCCCATTTAAATGAACCATCTATTCGTAGATTTATCTTTGATATCACTTATTATATTCTTAACAACAAGTACCATCCATAGAAACTATTAAATGCATAGTAAGAAAGTTTAGTGAACGAAAAAACTTCAAAATATAAAAAGGACTGTAGCACGAAATGATAACGAAGATTTGGATATCCTTGTTTTTTTCCAGAATGATTATAATACTTTTTTTTATTGGATCAACTACTTTTAATTATTTTAGGAAATCCTTAAATATAAACCTTAACTTAATATAACTGATTATAAAATTTATTTAACCTTAAAATTTTACTAATTTTATCCTTATAAAACAAAACATGCAGGACCGACCTGAAAATGCATCAAAAAAACTGGTTTATAGCAGGATCTAGATTTTTAAAAAAAAATTCTATTCCCGGGATTTTTTTACTATAGCAGGCATTTTAATGGTAAAAATAAGCATAAATTGGTCCAGAGAAAACCCCACCAATTCAGCATCATAACTTTTTTTTGCCCCCCGGCTTTCTTGATACCAAATGACACTTTTGCAATTTATTTATAATTTAAACTAATTTCATAAAAACGGTTTCCCCCAAAATTTTTTTTTTGGGGGGGATAATAAAGGGTGTTCCTTTAAAAAAGTTAAACTGCTATATTTTTTTTTTTTATTGCGATTTTTTTTACCCAAAATTTTAAAAAAAAAAATATAAAAAAAAAAATTTTTATATAAAATATTTTTTCCATTTTAAAAAAAAAGGATCAGAATCCCGTAAATTTTAAAAAAAAAGCCCCTTGGGGGTTTTATATTATTTTTTGTTTTTAAAAGGGGTTTTTTTTTTAAAAGAATAAAAAAAAATGGGTTTAAAAAAAAGTTTTAAGATTTTTTGTGAAGATGTGAGATATGACATTTAAAAAAATAACTGATGATCGCAAAACAAAAAAAAAACGAAAATATTACCTTTTTTAAATGGAACACCCCCTTATTTATTAAAAATATAAAATCTTCGCTTTTTTCCCTTTTCAAAAATACCTAATATGTCTATTATTGGATAAGCAGTTTTGTAACAATTTGACTTTAAATATTTACTTTATATCGATGGAGCACCCCACCTTGTGTCTAGTAAGCCGTGAAAGCCAAACATATCTTCTATGTTGGATCCCGCATGGCCAAGGATGACGACAGATAACAAAACAAACATTTGTGCTTAAAAAAAATATTACCAACTACTACTCTACTAACGTGTATGCATTTGTGTTGTTTATATTATATCAATTTATTTTTTTTGTTACCTGTTCTTATCCTTGGCTAAGCGTGATCCAACATAGAAGTTCTGTTTGGCTTTCAAGGCTTGCCAAACCTAAGGAGGGGTGCTCCATTGCGTATAAAATAAAAATTTAAAGTAGAATTATTACAAACTGCTAATGCAAACATAGACATGTTATATATTTTTAAAAAGGAGAAAACGTCAAGACTTGGTATTTTCAATAAAATGCAGGGTGTTGCATTCAAAAAAATATTTTTTTCCGATTTTTCTAAATATTATATTAAAATTAAAAATCCTAAAACTTCTGTATAAACTACTTTATTACTACCAACATTACCTTTAAAAGCAGGCAAAATTATAAGGAAAATGTACTTTCATAAGATACTTCTGTTTTGCTATGGGTATATAAAAGGACTATGTCTTTAATTTTAAATACAGCGCTTCTTAAAACATTTTTCGCAGAGCGTTAAAGCTCCATGAAGTAATGTAGCTTACGTCATACAAATTTAAAGCAACAAGAAAATTTTTATCTTAAGGATTAATTTTAAAATGTATTTATTTTGACTAAACCTTTAAAAATGAATTTAGCTTATTAACTTTCGTTATTTAGTAGAAACACAAAATTTTTGAAAACTTGGCTGAATAAGAAAAATTAAAACTTAACCTGTCCCAACTTTCGGAGACACGTCAACATTTTTATTTACTAATTTATGTAAATATTTTGTTATTTTTTTTAACTATATACAATGAAAAGAAAAGCTGGCTATATATTTTCAATTTGATTTAAAGTTCTACGCATAATTTACTATTTTTTTTTAGTGAAAGCTTTCTCTTTACACAGAAACTAGGCATTTGATACAATAAGAGGTTTTTAAATAAAAAAAAACTATAATATTCAACATGTTAAATTAAATGATGACAAAATAAACTGTACACACAAACAAAACAGGATCACAAACTGATTGAGTAAACATGGCGGTTGAATGGGTTGCCCTAGGCGAAAATATCTAAAATTTAAGTCTTGACATAAATGTATCTATGGTAATATGAATACCGAATAAGATACAAAAATAAAACCAGTTTTTAAATATTCAAGCAGCAATAAAAAAATCCGTTCAAAACTGCTTAAATATTTTTATTATTCGTTTATGTCTAATTTTAAAGTGGGTATTTTTTTGCTGCCTTCTTGTAATGTTCGTTCTTTTTGATTATGGTTTTGTAAGGTGTATAATTTTTATACAATTTTTTTTTATTATAATAAATCTTAAGTTTCAATTAAAATAAATCGTAGGGATTTACATGTTTGAAAATTGTACTTATATTTAAAAGACCAAAAACCAACAAAAGTAAAGAAAATGGATTTCTTTCAGTTTGTTTTTTAAATCACAATCGTTTTGTATTTTTTGTAGGCATATACAGGGTGTTCCAAAAGTTAGGGACACCGAGCAACAGCATAATCCATAGGTTAAAATAATGCAGTTTTCTTGTTTTTCTAATATTTCTTTAACTAAATAACATAGCGGTACAAAATTGGGGATCCGGGGGTTGTTTGAAAGATTCAAATTCGTCTATGCTTTTTATGTTGCTAGTAGGGGGCGCCAGCTGCGGCTTAGCCCACTTGTTTAAGATGGCATAGCTTTTCTTAAGCTTAGTATATTGACCTGTTTATTAAAAAATAAGTTACTTTAATTCCCTCTGCATTAAAAATGTATTTTCCATTTAAGTGTTTAGGAGCAACTGTTTTCCAGATACATGCACTTTAAAGGACCTCCCAATTTTCTTATGGAAAATAGCTTTTGGCCATTGTTTTTAAACTTTGCATAGTGATAGTTCTTAACATGCTGATCAAAAGTATCCATGGGCACAAAACGCGATAACTCCTTTAACCCCCCAAAATTACCCTCAAAGGGATTTGGGGACCTTTGAGGATGATTTTGAGGGGGTTAGGAAAGTTTTTGGCTTTTGTGCTTTTTGTGTGACTTTAAATCGGCGTGTTAAGAACTGTTACTTTGCAAAGTTTAAAAACAATTGGCAGAAACCCGTTTATCTCGAAAACAGTTGCTCCTAAAGACTTAAATGAGGTCTATATTTTTAAAGCAGAAGGAATTATAACAGCTTATTTTTTATTAAACAGGTTAATATATTAAGCCTAAAAAAAGTTATGTCATCTTAAACAAGTAGATCGTAGCTGGCGCCCTCTACTCCAAAAGCATGGACAAATTTGAATTTCTCGCCTCAAAGAACCATCAAATTTCCAAGTTTGTTTTGCTTTGTTATTTAGTTAAGAAACTATTACAAAAAAATACGAAAACAAAATTAAAAGTTTGACACCCTGTAGGTATCTTAGTTATTATCAACTTTGGGATAACGCAAGCTTACATACATTGCATTATTTCGACCTAAGGAATCTGCTGTTGCTTTGTGTCCCTTTACGTTTGGGACACCCTGTATATTTAAATAATAGATACCTTTTAAAAACTAAATTATTGATATCTCCAATTTATTAACGAATTACAGATTAAGAAACAGCTTTATTTTGAAGAATGTGATTTAATCAGTCACAATTATTCACCTTTTAGTTATCATACAAATTGATATGTCCTTAAAATGGAAGATCTACCACCAACTTTTTGAAGCAAACTATTTAAAAGCAAATATCTGTAAATGTATGTGAAATTAATGACTAAACAATAAAATTATATTACCAGAAAAAAAAAATCAGAAAAAATTAGAACTAATCAGAACTAACCAAAACTAACCGAATTAAGTAATGCTATTATTTTGGTGCCAGGATTATAATTTATCCGGTATTCATCCAAATATTTTTGGGAATTAATATAATATTAAAAGCATTGCTTTTAGGAACAAAAATGTATTATGGTAATTTAAAAATGTTCTTTACCCTCTTTAGTGCTTCAATCATACCCTTTAATATATTTTGATTAAAAAAATAACAGCACAAAAAGTTTTTTTTTTTAAATTAAAAAGCTGCGGACAGTGTTTTGTTAGGAAATAATGAAATTATGTTCTCCCCTATATAAACCACTTTGTAGCGCCAGTACATTCGGTGCCATCTGCTCTGCGCCTTGGCGGTCAACATTCTCTCGCCCTTCGCACTCTATTCTGGGTCGTTCATTATTAATTTA
>JAHBCN010009300.1:0-35501 GCA_019359885.1 Listronotus oregonensis | reverse complement strand
AAATTAATAAAAATTTCCCCTAAAAAATGAAAAATAATACTTATTCCCAAAAAACAGTCTATTTAATTAGATGTTCAAAAATGCCACCGGCGTAAAACAATATCCCACCCTTTGTTGTAGAACTCTCGACGAGTGTTCTGCAACATTTCGGCTGGAATATTATTCAGTTTTTCACCCCCTTTTGGCCCCGGGTTTTTTAAATTAGGGCACGTTCTAAACTGTGCCGATCTTTTGCGGGGGGAATTGTAGGAGAGAACATACGAATTGGTAGAAGGGCTTGAATACACGTATTTCCTATGGTCGGTGGTTTCGTTTCCAGACCTGTATATAAAAAACACCATGTTCAAAATTAAGTCGGCACAAATTGCTAACTTTTTTATTATACAAGATACAACTTGGGTTTAAAATTTAAAAAAAAGGTTGTGTTTTTTTTTACGCTGATTAAATGACGAAAAAAAAAAATGAACATCAGATTTACGAGTTATTCACAAAAATTTTTTTTTTTTTAAATGCAACACCCTGTATTTGTTGCGTTAATTCGAGGGGAATGTAATTTTCTATACAATTATTTTTTAAAAAAAAAAAATTCTAAGATAAATAAATAGCAAAGTTATGGCAATTTAAATGCATTTTCCGTAACTGGACGGGCAGCCATGGAATTCTTAAAATAGCTTTTTTTGTACAAATTATATATATACCCCATTAAAGAAAAAAATTTAAATAAAGTCGGCTAAAAAGGATATAATTTGTCAAACCTTTAATTACTTGGGTAAATAATACACATCGTAGTTTCAGTTTTTTTTAATAACGCATGACTAACCTAAAGTCAAAATTTCTGTCTTTGACTCATTTAATACCAGCCACCCAACCGACGAAGCGGCTGAATAAAAATCTAACACTAGTAAATGATTTTTAACCCGTAATTTTTTTTTTCCCCGCTCAAATAACAGTGAACCGGCCAAAAGTTTTATCGCCACGTTGTCATAATTCGCAAAAAAAAATCACCAGCCCAGCACTTAAAAAAACCCCAAATATGTATTGAAATCATTGTTATCTTGAAGACAAAAAAATGGCAAACATTCCTTATTTACAACTTGAAGAGACTTGAAAAAAAGGGCGTATCGACGGGGTTTTTTTGGGTGTTCGATGATTTTATTTAGTTATTATTGATTATGGACAGATTTTTTAAGTTTAAATTTTAATTGCTATAAAAATTATTTTCTAAATATTATAAATTTCTAATAATTGTAGTTTTAGATGTTTTTTTTTGGGGGCCCAAATTTTTTAATAGTTTATCTTATTTAGTGTATATAATTGTATATAAAGATTTAGTGTTTTTAAAATTCTTTTAATTCTGTAAACTATGAATTTTTAACCCCAAACCCTTTTAAATAGTTACCCCCTAAAAAAAAAAAAAAATCAGTTAAGAAAAAAGAATAATGGTTAAAAATGTTTACCATGAATTGGAACGAAATCCAGAACTAACCATTTTGGGGTGCTGCAGAATATGTGCAACTTTAACAAAATTTTTTTTGCGTATGGTATTAGAGTTTTAAAAGGCAAAAAAATCAATATTAGTAATTATTCGGATACTGGAAAATAAAATTTTTTTGCTTTTTTTTTCACATTTTTAACTTTTGATTGTTAAACATGAATCAGAAACTGTTTTTTTTGGCTGCCTCTCTGAATTGTTTAATTCCATTTTACGACATATTCCTTTAAATTCTGTCATTTGCACGAAAACATATTTTAAAAACTCATACTATGTTAATTTTAAAAAAAAAAAAATTTAAAAAATAAGGAAAAAACCTTAATTTTCAATAAAAAGTAGGTACAACGTTTACGTCCGAATTCAACTCGATATTCTAAAAATGTTGACCTCTTACCAGGTTGTAATAGTTTTCTTTATGACATTTTTATAAGGTATGCGAACCTTGCTTCGCTCGACCCGCAATGTTTGATCAAAAATATTCTCGATATGGAAATCCCAAATATGGAACACGAAAGACCCGAAAAAAAATTATTGGATTCAAACCTTGATCTCAGAGCTTTCGTGTTCCTTATATAGTGAATATTTTTTATAAAGCAATGCGTGTGAATATCGTATTTAATATTGAAATTGCAAGATCGGTGGTAATTGGCAAATCGGTTTTAACTTGGATTGTCTATCGTTCTGCCTTTACATCTTTTAATTTTTGTTAAGACTAAAATTTTATTATTTTTTTATGTAGCAAAATAAAATCAGAGAAGGTAGAATCAAAGAAAAAATGTATTTTTTTTTGGGAAAAAAGTTGAAAAATCGCCAAAAAAAAAATTAAAAATTTTTGATCTATGACCTCAAAATGGGGGGGTGTGCAAAATTAAGCAAAAAAAAAAATTTTTCATTAATCCGAATAATACCAAAAAAATATAGGCTTGTTTAAATAATTTAAAGGGGTGAAAATGTGAGAAAATAACTTTTGCTTGTAAAAAAAATTTTTTGTTTTGACGAAATTTTTCATTTATTTTCTAAAATGTATACGCCCGGGAAATTTATTCCCCCGACCCCCCACAACCCGGGGCACACTAAAAGCGAGCGATGCGTCATTGACAGAAATTTTGGACTTGAAATTTTAAGTAACATTAATAAAATACATTATGCTAATAATTTTATATTGGGATCATCCCAAAAAAACCTTCAACACATTTTTTAGTAAATTCAGATATTGTTTGCCTGTTAAAGATCCTTTATAAAACACAAAGGGCCAACAAATTTTTGATCCCAATGAGGCAGCACCATACTTTTAAGCAAAAACATCTTTGTGGATTGAAGGATGATGGCGCAAATTTCTCCAATAATGTTGGTTCTTTCGTTAAACATGCCCCTTTTAACTAAAGTTAGTTCATTGCTTTAAAAATTAATCGTAAAAAGATTGGATTTTCTAAAACAGCATTTAAAACCTTTTGGAAAAAGTTTTTTTGGCATTTTTAATCATAACAAATTTTTATGGGTTGTATTTGTGGGGGTACTTTTAATTATTTTTTTTTTAAATTTTTATTAATGGTTTTAGCATAATCAAGTTTGACCTACAGTCTCTTGGGGATTTTCCCAGAAAAACTTTTAAATTTAAAAATTAAATTTCTGTTTATGAAAAAATTAAAAAAGGGTTTTCTTTTTTCCCCGCAAAAAAACACTTTTGGATTGTTTTCGATAAAGGTAAAAAAAAAAATTTTTTTTTGGCCCAATTTTTTTTAAAAATGTTTACCCCCAAAGCCTAACCTTTTTTTTTGGAAAAATTTTGGCTTTATCATATAAAAAACTTCCCAAAGAACAAAAAATTTTAAAGAACTTTGCCTTATATTTACTTTTTGTCACAAAAACATCATGGGGAAACCCATGTTATCGTTTTTTTTTAATTTTTTTTAAAACATACTACGATAATTTTACAAAAAACGTTTTAAAATTTCCCCATGGCTCCCTTTAAAATGGAAAAATACTTTTAACAAATATCCCCGATTTTTTTTTCTTTTGGGAAAAAAAAATGTAAATAACAAAATTATAAAAAATTAATTTTTTTCAATTAACAAAAATTTTCAGGGTTTGTTGCTTTTTAAAATTTTTTTGTGAAAATTTTTTTAATCTGATGTTCTTTTTTTTTTTTTTATTATCTTTTTAAAATAAAGGAAAAATGTCCAAATTTTGCTCATTTAATCAAAAAATTGAAACCCCTCTTAAAAAAAAAAAATTTAAAACAAAGTGGGGATTTAATTTTTTTAAATATTTAAAAAAATAAAAATTTCTATTAGCCAGGCTCTTTTTAAATTTGTTTTTTTTTTCCTAAAGAAAATTTGGGTGGAAAAAAAAGAAAAAAAAAAATAATTGTTTTTTTTTTTGAAATTTGTCTCTTGCAATAATTCTGTAAGATTTTTTAAAAACTTTAGAAGGTTATTGTCCCTCTTATTTGCTTATAAATAAGAGTAATACATAGAGGAGTACAAAAATCTTACCAGCAATCAACAACAACGCTGCGTCCATCACAGCGGCTCCGTTCAACATCGTAGCCATAAGAATGTCGTGACCGGGGCAATCGACGAAACTGACATGGCGGACTAGCTGGAATCTTCCTGAGCACGCTGGACGTAGACATGGGAAACTGTCGTCCTTCGACGACGATCCCGAAATGTAGCAGGTGGGTCTTGAGCACTTGGGGTTGTCGCATTTGTAGATTTTTGCGTTGGCGTAACCTTGACAATTAACAGGAGTTAATATTCGTGAATTCCAAAACTTTTTAAATTAAATAAATAATAGTTGTATAAACAACCAAAAAAAAAAACCCTAGAAAAAATTTAAAATATTGTCACAAAAGTTGTAATTTTAAAAAACTGACAGCTCAAAATTATTACTTATTTAATTATGTAATTTTTTAAAACCTTAAAAATTCACCCCTTTTCAAAATTTTTAATGGGAAAAATAGTACAAAACCGCGAATTTTTTAAAAACTGCATCAATTGCTTTTAAAAACTTCAAAAAAAATTTTTTTTTAAACATAACCCCCCTTCAGTTTTTGTGATAAAAAAATTGGTTTAAAAAACCCTTTTTTTGGTTTTTCGGCATCAAAGGGTTTTGTATAAATTTTAAAATGTTTAAAACCCTTACTTTTTTAAAAGGGGTGGAAAAAAAAATAGTCTCTCTATAAAACACGCGTTTTAAATTTTTTATCTCACTTAATTTTCTCATACAGTAAATTTTAAAAAACAAAATGTTCATAATTTAAAAAACTACAATTTAAAAACTTTTACCTAAAGGTCCAAAATTTCTGTCAGTGACTCATTTAATACCGGCCCCCAACCGACGGAAACGGCTGAATAAAAAAAACTAACACTAGTAAATGATTTTTCCCGGTGATATACTTTTTCCCCTCAAATAACGGGGAACCGGCCAAAATTTTTATCGCCCGTTGTCATAATTCGCCAAAAAATAAATCACCAGTCAGCGATCCCCTTAAAAAAACACGCCCAAAATGTATTAAAATCATTGATATCGGGGAAAACAATAAAAAAATGGCAACACACATTCCTTGTTTACAACTTGAAGAGACTTAAAAATAAGCGTATCGACGGGGGTTTTTGTGCTGTTCGATGATTTTATTTGTTATTAATTTATATTTAAAAATTTTTTTTAAGTTTAAATTTTAATTGCTATATAGGGTATTTTCTAAATGTTATAAAATTTTTTAATTGTAGTATATAGATATTGTTTTTTTTAATTTTAATAATAGTTTATCTTTTTTTTAGTGTATATAATTGTATATAAAGATTTAGTGTTGTTAAGTGCTTTTAATTCTGTAAACTATGAATATTAACCAAACCCAACTAGTTATCCCTTTAAAAAAAAAATCAGTTAACGTTAAAAAAAAACGAAAAAGGTTAAAAATGTTTCCATGGGGGTTCGGGCAAAAACCAGAACTTCCACTTTGGATGCTGCAAAAATGTGAACCCTTTTAAAAAAATTTTAAATTTGCGTACGGTATTCAAATTTTAAAAGGAAAAAATCAATATTAGTAATTATGCGGATACTGGAAAATGTGATTTTTTTGCTATTTTTTTCACACTTTTTTCTTTTCGATTGTTAAACAAAGAATCAGAGGCTGTCTTTTTCGCCCTTATAATTTTTTAAAAAAAAAATAATTGAATTGTTTAATTCCATTTTACGACATATTCCCCTTTTAAAATTTTGTCATTTGCACGAAAACATATTTAAAAAAATCATACTATGTTAATATTAAAAAAAAAAAAAACTTAAAAAGTAAGGGAAAAAAAACCCTTTAAATTTTTAATAAAAAATAGGTAAAACGTTTACTCCCAATTCAACTTGAAATTTAAAAATGTTGACCTATTACCATGTTGTAATAGTTTTCTTTATGACATTTTTATAAGGTATGCGAACCTTTCTTCGCTCGACCCACAATTTTTATCAAAAAAATTCTCGATATGGAAATCCTAAATATGGAACACAAAAACCCCAAATATTATTGGGTTTTACAAGCTGATGATCTCAGAGCTTTTATATTTTTTTTGTTTTTGAGTTATTTAAAAGAAAGGTTTTTTTTTAATAAAATTCTGAAATTTGATTTCCTTAAAGTTCCTTTTTTTTAAAAATTAATAAATTTAAATCGGTTAAAATTTTAAATGTATTTATGAAACAAGATAAGAAATAAAAAAGGTACGATCATTTTTAATTAGGTGGTAGTTGACGGGGTTGTTTTTGAAGATTTTTGTACTAAAAAAATGTTGGTTTAACCTTATTTTAATCATAAGTCTTTTCAATTTTTTAATGATATATAGCTTTTTGTTAGTTATTATTTTCCTCAAAAAATACGTAGATTTTGCATTATTTGCCTTTGAAACTTTAAAATTTTGTGTTTGATATATAACAATTAACCTTTATCAAACCACAACTTGGTTTGTATTGGTTCCACAGCAATTACAAAAAAAAACCATTTTATTTGTTATTTTAAAAGCTACAATTTTGTTATTTACAGTTTTTTTGATAAAATGCATACTTATCGAAGTTATTTTCAAAAACCGATTAAAACGTTGATTTGTCGACGAAAAAAAAACTTTTGTTTGATTGAAACTTTCGATAAAGGAGTAAAAATATCTGTTTGGCATATTTCTTTCTGAAATAGTTTCACTCTAAAACGTAATACTATTTTTTTGCAAATTATGTAGCATTCTATCATATCAAACTATCCAAATGACAGCATTTTAAACAACTAGTAGATCAAAGTGAACTGTTGCCTATATGATTACATGAGTTGTCACTTAAAACATCATGGCGGATACACATGTTATCTTTTGTTTTTTTTTTTTTATTTTTTATTTTTTGTCATAGCATAACGATAATTTTAAATAAAAATGCGATTTTAGGAATTCCATGGTTGCCATGCGTCCAGGTTATGGAAAAAATACATTTAACTTGAGAATATCTCTATATTTTTCATTTTAGGAAAAAAATGTAAATAACTAATTATATAGAAAATTTTTAAACGTTTATATCTCACTTAATTTTCGTCATACAGTAAATTTTAAAAAAGCAAAATGTTCATAATTAAAAAGCTACAATTTGATAAATATAAGTAATTTTTACGTATTTTCTTTAGTTTTTGAGTTATTTAAAAGAATAGGTCATTTTTTATTAAAATTCTGAAATTTGACTTTCACTTGCAGTTCCATTTTTTTCAAAATTAATCAATTTGAATCGGTTAAAATTTTATAATGTATTTATGAAACATAGATAAAGAGAAATAAAAAAGGGGTACGAGTCATTTTAATTAGGGTGGTAGTTACGGGGTTGTTTTTGAAGATTTTTGTACTAAAAAAATGTTGGTCTAACCTTATTTTAATCAAAACTCACTCAATTTTTATGATATATACCTTTTTAGTTATTATTTTCCTCAAAAAATACGTAGATTTTGCGTTTTTTGCCTTTGAAACTTTGTGTTTGATGAATAACAGCTAACCTTTAACAAACCACAACTTGGTTTGTATTGGTTCCAGCATTACAAACCATTTTTTTAAAAAGCACAATTTGATTAGTTTGATAAGCATACTTATGGGTTTATTTCACCATTCGGATTATATCGACGAAAATTTTTCGATCGCGAATAACTCGAAAAGTATGCATTTTACAAAAAAATTGTCAAAATTTCAAGTCATTCTATGCATTTTGAAAAAATTGAGAGGCGAAATGGTTAGTTTCCTGGACTAATAGCCAATAGAAATCAAGGAAAAAAAAAGGTTTTATCTTGCTCTGTAAACGGTGTCAAGAAAAAACTTGTCACAGCTTCATTGTCTTAGGAAGGAAATTTTGGTACAATAAATAAAGTAAACAATATAGAAAATATATTTTTAAGTTATTATTGTAGCATCTACAATTATCCTTTCTAAAATCTAACCTAACGTTTATATAGATAACTAAACATAATATCTAAAAAAATCTTAATAACTAAAACTCAATACTTCTAATCACATAACCTAAAAAATAGTGGTTAAAGCCCGGATTTTTAACCTCAAGTTAACTCTAGCTTTGCCTGAGGATAGAAATTCGAACCCTAGTTTAAAAAAAAACAGCTTCGGGACAGTTAATGACATAATTATAAAATATATGCTGGCAGTAAAAGAGGAAAAACTTTATTAAAAATTACATTTTACTAGTAAACAGTTCTTATTACTAAAAAACATTTCAACGCGAAAAAATTAATAAAAAACTTGTAAAAAACAACCTTTTAACAGACAAAATTACACATTTTATATTTTTAACAAATTCGTATGTCGTAATCAGAACACCAACAGTAAAACGAGGTAGTAAGTGCCAAAAAGATCAGAATAGTCTGACCGATTACCAGACTTGGTCCCTAGAGATAATTTTGCAGGTTTCTAGTTTTTTAATGTAAACTATCTCAATACATAACAGTTTAGTATAGGGTGAATATGTTATTCTTTATTATGTTGGCAGTATGTTCCAACTACTAGTTGGAAATTAGAAAAAAGGAAAAAATGAATAAATGCGCGCAGACAAAACGTGTTGAATTCAAATTTCGCGCTTAGACTAACGACCTTCGGGTTTCGGGCTTAGCCAAACAACTTTCGAATTTGACGTAACAAGAAGAAAAACTTACTCGTTTCTTGCCGTAAACCGTTTGTTCCTGTCTTTTCCTGAAGTTTTTTTTAATGATTTGCGAGTTTAAAAAAAGGTTCTTTTTAATAGACCCAGTAATCAAGGAGTGTCTGCAGAACTGACTTTAGTGTCTGTAGCCTTCTGTGATTGTGAATAGAGAAAATGGCTATAAAGCCTTTAAGTAAGTAAAGTACAGGGTTATTCATTTTAAAGTAAACAGGGCTTTATTTTTAAACTTCCCCGTACTTTTTTAAAAAACGAATATAGCCATTTCGTGTATTTTTTTCCGTAGAATTCAATAATCTATACCTAAAGTCCAAAATTTCTGTCAGTGACTCATTTAATACCGGCCACCCAACCGACGAAGCGGCTGAATAAAAATCTAACACTAGTAAATGATTTTTAAGCCTATGATATACTTTTCCGCTCAAATAACAGTGAACCGGCCAAAAGTTTTATCGCCACGTTGTCATAATTCGCAAGAATAAATCACCAGCCAGCGATCGCACTTAAAATAGCACGCCAATATGTATTGAAATCATTGTTATCGAGAAGACAATAAAAGTGGCAACACACATTCCTTAGTTAACAACTTGAAGAGACTTGAAAATAAGCGTATCGACAGGGTTTTCGTGCTGTTCGATTTTATTTAGTTATTATTGATATTGGCAGATTTTGTAAGTTTAAATTTTAATTGCTATACAGGGTATTTTCTAAATGTTATAAATTTCTAATAATTGTAGTATATAGATATTGTTTTGTGCCAATTTTATAATAGTTTATATTATTTAGTGTATATAATTGTATATAAAGATTTAGTGTTGTTAAGTGCTTTTAATTCTGTAAACTATGAATATTAACCAACCTTTAACTAGTTATCCGCCTTCAAAAAAAAACTCAGTTAACGTTAAAAGAACAAATAATGGTTAAAAATGTTTACCATGGGATTCGGGAACGAAATCCAGAACTAACCACTTTGGATGCTGCAGAGATATGTGCAACTTTAACAAAAGTTTTTGCGCGTACGGTATTCAGAGTTTTAAAAGGCAAAAAAATCAATATTAGTAATTATTCGGATACTGGAAAATGCGATTTTTCGCTATTTTTTGCACACTTTTTACTTTTCAATTGTTAAACATGAATCAAAAGCTGTTTTTTGGCCGCCTCTTATAGTATTAAAAAAAAATAATTGAATTGTTTAATTCCATTTTACGACATATTCCTTTAAATTCTGTCATTTGCACGAAAACATATTTAAAAAACTCATACTATTTTAATAATAAAAAAACACTTAAAAAGTAAGGAAAAAACCTTAATTTTCAATAAAAAGTAGGTAAAACGTTTACGTCCAAATTCAACTCGAAATTCTAAAAATGTTGACCTGTTACCAGGTGTAATAGTTTTCTTTATGGCATTTTTATAAGGTATGCAAACCTCGCTTCGCTCGACCCGCAATGTTTGATCAAAAATATTCTCGATATGAAATCTAAATATGGAACACGAAAGACCCGAAATAGTTATTGGATTCTACAAGCTGATGATCTCAGAGTTTTCGTGTTCCTTATATAGTGGATATTTTGATGAAGCAATGCGTGTGAATATCGTATTTAATATTGAAATTGCAAGATCGGTGGTGAATTGGCAAGTCGGTGTAACTTGGACTGTCTATCGTTCTGCTTTTACATCTTTTTTAATTTATGTTAAGACTAAAATTTTATTATTTTTTCATGTAGCAAAATAAAATCAGAAAAGATAAAATTAAAGTAAAAATGTATTTTTTTGGAAAAACGTTGAAAAATCGCCAAAAACACTCAAATTTGTATTCTATGACCTCAAAATAGGAGATGTGCAAAATTAAGCAAAAATTACATTTTCATTAATCCGAATAATAAAAATAATATAGGCTTGTTACTAATTTAAAGGGTTGATAAAAATGTGAGAAAATAACTTTTGCTTGTAAAAAATATTTTCATGTTTTGACGAAATTTTATCATTTATTTTCTAAAATGCATACGCCACTGGAATTGATTCCCCTGACCCCACACAACCCGGGGCACTCTAAAAGCGAGCGATGCGTCATTGACAGAAATTTTGGACTTGAAGTATAGATTATTTATTAACCCTTTCAACACATTCATAACCAAAATAAATTATCACTTTTTGGCACTTACTTACTCCGTTCAAAATGAAACGACAAAAAAAAGATTTAAAGCTTACATAATGAAATTAACATGTTTTTAAACCTTGTAAAGTAATATCTAGAATGGAACACAGTATAGGAATACAATATGGTGTATAAATATTACAGAAACGATCAGACTCTTTTTACATTTGTCAACTTAAACATCAGAATTTTTCTGTTTAGTTTTATCATAACTTGAACCTTATACATTTAAAATATTATAGAGAAAATTAATTTTTAGGTAAAATAACGACATCCTCTAGCATTTTTTAAAAATAGCCGTGAATATTATTTTAATGTTAACTGTGTAATTAATAAAACTTAACAGAAAGAACACGTCATAAATAACTATTGTCTTGAAGTAGAAAATCTTACAGGAGAAATTTTCGTCACCAATTTTTTGTTAAGTATAAAAATTACACTACTATACTATAATAACAGTTAAACTTACTTGAATACAATCACCGTATATACTCCATTTGCCGAATATACAACCCTATGCCATAAAACCTTTACTTATATCCGAAAGCGTATTAGCATTGTCTCCTATGGCACAACGCAACCTTAGAAAAATGTATGTCAAATCACAGAAGACAATGTCCCGGCGATTTGCTCATAAAAAATTGACAGTTGCATGTGTTTTTCAATGAAAATGTCCTGTTTTCTTATTTTTTAAATTTTTATTGTAATACATTGTAAAAAGTTAGTAAGACTGCATTAGGTGCATTTTTTCGTTGGCCGCTTATTTTTGGTTAGTTCTGGTTACTACTAACCAAAACTCAATGGCGGCTATAGGATTTTCAAAACTGTTTACGAGTATCTAAAAATAGTCCAGATGGGCAAAACATTTTTTTATCAAAACGCAAGAAAGATGGTGAAGGAAATTTTCTGGGATAATTGAACACTTGCTACCCAAGTAACACAACTTGCTTTTTAAAAGCTGAGAGAACCGCTACATCACTAAATTATCCAGCCCAATGTTTTATTATTTGTTCTATACAACGTTCTCTCAAACCTAACATAGTGTTTATATACCCAAAATAGGCGCCCTTTATACAGCTAATTTATTAAAGGGTTATAATTTGCCATTATAAATAAGGTTTATTATGGTACAAAATTCATCAGTAATAAAACGGATATATAAGTACTTTATAGATACTCTAGCAATGTCACTAGATAGCTACATATTCGATTAAACAGCTTGTTGTAGCAAGTTGACAGCAATTTGCTGAATAAATACTTTATTTCAGTTGCATAAGTAAACTTGGAAAAAAAATGTTTTTTAAAAGGTATTTTATGGTTGTCGCCCTTGCCGATTCTTTTTTATATTATTGAACACGACTGGAAATAAAAGCAGACTGATCTACGATATACATATATATTACACCTAAAATAAATAACTCATTTTAGGAAAGTTTCGCATATGCAGAATGTGAAATTTACTTGCGATGGATTTTTTTCTGATAAAATGTATAGTTTTAGCTCTATATTTATCAAAGCGCCTTGAAAATAATTAAAAATTGGATTGAAAAAAATTATTATTGTTTATGTCGTTTTTTATTTTTAACCTTTAAAATCTTACTAGGTGTTAAATTTCTATACTTTAATCCCGAAAAAAATATTAAAACACAAACTAGTTAGAGATGAAAGGAATAATACGCAATTTAATTGCTTTATGCAACAATGGCGGCCTTACCATCCTGAGAAAAATTAAATGGCGACGTGCAAACTGGTCAGAATGGCAATGGTTGCGAAATATTCAATTAAACGGCCTTTAAAAAGCTATTTTTTATGGGTTTTGCTTTATAACAGCCTTATAAAAGAATTAGTGCGACCCTCTAGAACTTCGAATAATGTACAGACGGCGCTAATCGCGTTGTTATATCTCTTTTGGCTCTATAAGGGTGCTACAACACATTATTGCGTTATTAAACAGTTAGTGGCCATTTGCACGTTTGATGTACCTTTATTTATTTTAAGATTTATTGCATGCATTACCTCCTTATCTAATAATTTTAACTATTTCTGTAGATATAACGTTTTTGTCGTTTCGGCTTAATTGTCTTAAAACATTCATTATACATTTTTCTTATCAAAATAGCCTGTGCGAACTGCAATCTCATCGCCGATACGGCTGACGTGTAAACTCCCAAAAGACCGGCAACGAAAACTTTGCGTGGAGTGCTAAGCAGTATCCGCGGATCTGCCGGTAAAATATTTGGTAGCCTGTTATTTAATATAGCTACTAAGTGCTTTAAGAAGATATAGCTAACCTGAAACATCCTGCTCATTTTCGTATTCTCTTTTTAATAAAAATATATATATTTTTTTAATTTCAGTAGGTGTACTGACTTCTTAAAAGCACGTCATCGTTTAGATTTAATTTTCTAATTCTAATAGCTAGTTTTCCCGTTTCTCGTCATTGTCAATTTCAATAAGTTTAGCTTAGCTTAGAAAATACACGACAAAATAGCCGAATGACTTACCGCTGGATATGCCTGCTTTATAGAAATTTTATTTAGTTGCGGACTACTTAAAAAAACCTTTTAAATAACTACAATATTCCAGTAATAAAGCTTGTTTGCTTTATGAGTATGAAAAACACATCAACAAAGCATTTAAAAAATACCTTTATAATGGCGTTAATTATAAAGCATTGGGATAAACATACGCAAATTACTCCATAAGGGTTTTATAAAAAGGTTTAAATTAATGGCAAAATTGAGGTTTTATTTGGGTTTTATATGGTAGCTTATAAAGCAATTATGCAGATAAAACGCTGAAAACTCTCTAACAGCTGTGGTTGTCACTTTTATAAAGTCTTGTTAAAGCAAGTATATAAAAGATATATTAATTAGCTTTAAGAAAGTTTTTACAACTATATTAACAAGCCATATTGTTTAAAAAAACTATTTAGTGTAAAATAACACTTTTAAAAAATATTTTAAAAGGTCTTTGGACGCCTTTAAAAAACTTTTAGAAAGAAGAAATGATATAAAGGACCATCTTGTGTTACTTGGGTAAGGTCTCATTATAAAAAAGAAATGTTAATAAAAAACCCTTTTTTGCAAAAAATATCAATATATTAATGAGATACTCAAAATATTGTCAAAAAACTTTGACTACTTTTTTAATATTCTGGGAAAACTGAATGTACCCTAACTCACATGCAATGATGGGTACGGGTTTTATTCCGATGAACTTTGAATTTAAAAATAACATTATTGCCCGAGTAATGTATAAGTAAAATCCATGAAGATAGCGGCATTCTAGCGGAGAGCGGCAGCTAAAAGGGAGGGGATTTGGGGTCCCAAATCTCGAAAACTATCGATTTTTCGAAAACAATTATAAGGACCATTTATGTAGATTACAAGGCGATCTTCATTTTTTGTTTAATCAAAAATTCTCCAATTCGCAAATTTTGGCAGATATTAGCAGAAAACCTATTTTTCGGGCCTTGAGAAGCCATTTTCAGCTCTTTCCCACCTGTTAATGTCAATAAACTTTTTTCGCTTAAATTCATCCCTGAAGACCTAAGAATTGCGCCACAAGGGAAAACTGTACAGATTTCTGTACAGCTTTTTCCCTTTATTTACTGGATTAAAAGTGAAACATGGGACACACCAAGTATACAAACTCCTTGGATGAAAATACGAAAAAAAAGTTCCTATAAACATATGCCACAAACTTCTTAACTTTTAAATTACAGAGTGGTAAGTTTTAAGTAAAAAAAATAAATAATTTTATTTTATAAATGTGGATAAAATTCGGGACAGATGTTTATATTTTCCAAGGTTCTCTTACAACAATATTTGTAATCATCTGCTCCTCTGGAAAAGGATTGAGATCTGTAACCCTCAATATTTTTTTACCGTATCTTTTTCTGGAATTGGAAATTTAAAATTTAAGAAATGGTTTGTAAAGGCTTACTTAATTAGAAATTTTCTGGTCCTGTGAAATTTGTTTCTAAAACTGTACCATTTTCGAGTAAAAAAATTAAATACATATCTGCAATACGAAATTAGCAATACAAATAAGCAATATAAAATACAAAAAAAACATTAAAGGTGGCAAATTGCAAATTACACTGGATAAGGTGTTTGTTATGCAACCATTTGCAGCCTAAAGGTTTTATGGTTTAAAACATTGTCTTGGGCAAACAGAGTATATAGGTACATTATTTAATCTAATTGCACTTTCAATTACCTTACTATAAATAAAAATAAAAAGAAAAAAAAATTAAAACATTTATAGCCGAATTGATTCATAAAGTTATAAGAGCTATACAGTGTGATTCAGAAAAAAAAGTGCACTGACAAACAGATCTGTCGGATCATTTAATAAACCGATTCAAAACTTGAACTGAACCCTTCAGGATTTTGTAAAAGCACATGTCCAGGTATTTACCAGGAGGTCAATTCTCTAGTCTCAATTTAAAAAAAAAAAAAAATAATAATAATATTTTTTTGGTGTTAGTTTTTATTTATACAGGGTGACAATTTAAAAACTTGAAATGGCGATATTTTAGGAAGGAAAAAATGAATCAAAAAACCCTTAAAACAGTTTCTATAAAACTAAGGGGGAACAAAAACAAGCATATTATCCCACCCTTATCAGCTAATTCCTGGGACAGGGTGAGATAGACCCCTAGAATCTTAAATAGAAAGGGGGGTCGAGTGATACATCATTTTAAAGCTCTTGGAAAATGCTTTCCAATGATACCATAGAAAGCTACATTTCAGAAAATTCCTTCTCTTTTATCAAAGGAAAACAATAAATAAACAAAATTTTGAAATTGTTTATTATTATTTAATTAAATTATACAAAATGATTACTACTGATATACTGGCATGTCTCTTAAAATTCAAACATGTCAAGCCCACAGGTATTTTGAATTGGTTTAGTTGCTATGATTTTTTGCCGAAAAAACGGGTTGTTTATAAATTGCATTTTATTATCACAAAATTTACTTTAAAAGTAACTTGTACTAGTAGTATTATTTTAAAAACAGTTGACTTTCGGTTCAGTTTAAACGAAAAGAAGGCACTTCTTATCTTTAACAATGGTGTACAGCACAGCTGAACGTGTAGACATTATTTTCATTTATGGTTCCCAGGATAAATGTTTCTTAAGGACAGCTCAACGTTTTGAAAGGCATCCAGGCCAAAATGTAAGCCCGGAGTATGTTCGCCAATTAGTAGCCAAATTTGAAGAAACTGGTTCTGTCGCGAAAAAAAGAGAAATCAACCGAGACTAGTCAACGAAGCAGAGCAAATTGAAATTCTGGGTCAGTTTGCAATGAATTCAACGCTATCAACTCGTCAAGCGGCTGTAGCAACTGGATTATCTCGTGAATCAATAAGAAAGGTACTTAAATTTCACAAGTTTTATCCCTAAAACTGCAGATACTGCAAGAACTTAGTGACGACGACCGGACAGAAGAATCCAGTTTTGTGAAATAATGACAGATAGAATTATGGCAGAACCTCAACTAGTTAAAAATATTTGCTTCAGTGATGAGTGTACCTTTTATTTAAATGGGCATGTAATAAGCAAAACTGTCGTTACTGGGATAACGAGAACCCACATGTATTTAGAAGGGCATACCCATACCCCCAGAAAATTAATGTTTGGGCTGGTATATTGGGAGACGGTATTATCGGCCCAATATTTATACCAGGAAATTTAAATGGGACATGTATGCTGAAATGCTACAGAGGTCTATCGAACCACTAATAGTGCGAGAATTAGAAAATCAGAGGGACATACACGGAAATTTATCTTTATTAGAACGCTTACTACATTTCCAACACGATGGAGCACCTCATTATGTAGTTCCCGTTAGGCAATGGTTGGATGATCATTATCCTAACCAGTGGATTGGAAGAAGAGGTCCTGTTGAATGGCCACCTAGATCCCCGGATCTAACACCTCTTGACTTCTTTTTGTGGGGTCACCTAAAATCTGTGGTTTATAAAACGCAACCTGAGTCACTAGAGCAACTCCAGAATAGAATATTTCAGGAATGCCGTGCTATATCCAGAGAAACATTTGTAAATGTACGTGAAGAGTTTGAAAATAGGCTTTATTATTGTCTTCAAAACAACAGAAATCATATTGAACATTTAATTAAATAATAATAAACAATTTCAAAATTTTGTTTTATTTATTGTTTTCCTTGATAAACAGAGAATAATTTTCTGAAATGTAGCTTTCTATGGTATCATTGGAAAGCATTTTCCAAGAGCTTTAAAATGATGTATCACTCGACCCCCCCTTTCTATTTAAGATTCTAGGGGTCTATCTCACCCTGTCCAAGGGGTTGCTGATAAGGGTGGATAATATGCTTGTTTTTGTTCCCCCTTAGTTTTATAGAAACTGTTTTAAGGGTTTTTTGATTCATTTTTTCCTTCCTAAAATATCGCCATTTCAAGTTTTTAAATTGTCACCCTGTATAAGTTTTATTATATAAGATAAAAAATGTACATTTGTCATGTTTTTCGTCAATAAAATGCACCCAGTTTAGCAATTTTTAGAGATTTATTCCATATTCTATGTGTAAAGACAAATAATAAAAAAATCAAAAATATAAATTTTTAGATTAAAAAAAAATAATAATAATAATCGAAAAATTGTAATTTTTGATTTTTTTTTATAAATAAGTCTATTTTAAATGAACTTTAAAAATAAAAATATTTGACAACTCATAAAAATTTTTTTGCAAATTTGTAAAAAATTATAAAAAATCAAAAAATTAATATTTTTAATAAAAATCAAGAAAAAAAAAGTTTTTAAGAAAAAAAAAATTCCAAGCAAAAACAAAAAAAAGGAATATTAAGCCGTTTCAGTTTCATTCAATTCAGTTGTATTCTTCAATGCGCCAAAAAGTAGCATATTTTGAAAAAAAACTTGTCAACAACTCAATTTTTCAATTTCGGCCAAAAATAGGTGAGGCCGCGATTTTAAACAACCCAGAAATTAATACCACAGTAAAATTTGGAATAAAACTATTGATTAAAAAATCCCATATGAAGCGGACTTCACTACTCACCCTGTAAAACATATCGTCTTTGTACTTTAATTAATTTACTGGCATTTTTTAGCATTTATTCTGAATCACCATGTAAAGCCTTTGTAAATTTTATTAAAAAATACAAAATATTAAAAAAAAACATTAAAATTTTTCAACTTAAATCAAACAATTAATAAAAATATAAGTCAAGAAAAAAAGTAAAAAAATAAAAGAAAAATGAACTAATGTTCATTATGAACATTATCCGCTAAAAATAGTTCTTAATTCCACTTTACACAGCAGATTCAAGTTCCCTATAACCTAAAGAGTATCGACACCTAAAATTTCCATTAAAACGCGAACCCTTGCACCCATCAAAACAGGTACCGTCTACAACTATCCGCTGCGCACTTACAAGTGGCTCTATCAGTCTGAGGAGCTCCTTTCTCCGGAGTATCCAGCTTCACTCTCCCTTTCTCGGGAGTTTTCACTTCCGCAGGCTGGTCAATGTTCATCATGTAGTCAAAAGTCAATTCTTCACCCTTCTGGACTTCCCGGAGAGCAAACAGCGCTAGCTTGGGGAGGTTCGGGTCCAAACAGTTGATCCAGGTTGCGTACACTCCCAAATTAGGGTCACACGAGTGGTTTATAAAATGGGAAACGTTCCGTATTTTGCCGCGTCGACTGTGTATAGATTATCGCGAGAGTTATAGTCTAGATCGAAGAGATACGTTCGCCCTTCCGCGTCGTACGCCTTACCGCGCCGTTCGGCCTCCTCGTGGTCTATCACCTCCCCCACGTACTCGCAAACGAACTCCCCACAACTGATTTTCCTCAGGACCTTCACGCCCCAACCGCAACCGTTGTTCGTACGGAATATACAGAGAGGTACTTTTCTTCCGTGCTGTACCACTCGATTCCTACAGTCTTGATCACACTTACACAGCTTGTTACACTCGAAAATCGCGTTTCCCGGATTGACATTCACTCTACCACGAAAAGTATACGTGAAAGCACCGTGAAACTGCTTTCCGCAGCAAGATTTAATGCCGGGGCCGCATTCCTTACATTCGCAATGGACATCGGGGGTGTCGGGAATCTCGATGTTTCCCGTGGGAACATAGTCGTTGATATAGCAGAAATTCTCCGGAGGAAACTCGAGGTCAGCGTTATTCTCCACCGTGATAGTAGCCTCGGATTTGTCCATCCGATTTATGATGTCCTCCCACCTCTGAATTTTCGCGAGCTGCTTCTCCCGTTTCAGCACCAAGAGGTACGTCAACAACGCCCTTTTGCCGTCCTCGATTTTCTTAACATAATGCGTATGTATGGGAATATCTAAGAACTTTAAAAGTTGCTTCTGAGCCGCTACTTTTTTCGGAATTCTCGTGAAATCCCCCTTGGGGATCACACTCATCAGCATTTCATCGTTTACCTTCGTTAAATCCAACTCGAATTTCTCCCCGAGCGTCTTCAGTGTCGTCTCGTTGAATTTATCGGTCAGAAATTTCTCCAAAACATCATCGGCGCCCTCCAGATGCTCCATGGGTTCCCAGGTGTTGCACTCGAAATGGTACCCCTCCCATTTTATAAGGAACAAGTGTTCCCTCTCCACCACATCGTAATCCATCTTCTCTATCGCCTCGACGACGTATTTTTTTTTGAAGATCTCGTTTTTCAAGTGTACTGCAGATCGTTTTCGTTTAAGGCCCCGTTGTTCCCAGTCTTTAAGGTTCAGCAAGGCTGCCTGCATGTTGACTCGGCGACCTTTAATGCTCGGCGGCCAGGAAACCAAACCTTTGTCATTGCATTGTAGCTTGTCTATAACCAAAAGAGACATGTTACTATTTGGACATTGAAGGTGATTTGTTTTTCTTTTAATAGAAACGTTCGTTCAAGATACTTTTAATTTGTTTTTAGACAAGTTACAGAAACAATGACAATGGTTTTTGAACAAAATATCAAACAGCTTTGCGAAAGTTTAAAAGATCTTAAATCTACCACAGGTTCAAAGTCAGAAAGTTAGAATGTTAATTTGTTTCATAATCTATGAGCTGTGTAGTCATCTTGACTAACCTGCGATGTACAAAGCTACAATTTTGTGTATGATTAATTTATTAACAGTTTAATAACAAAATCAATGTCTGATAGAGCTAATACTGTTAAAAAAGCCTGAAACTTTTCAAAATTTTTCGAAAAAAAGAGGATATTTTTATTAAGGAAAAACTATTAATGCCCAAATTTTAAAACATTTCTAGTTTATTATGGAGTGATTGTACTATATCGTGGTAAAAAATTAAGTTGCTAAAGTAGATACTTTTGGAGATACGAATTTTTGAATTTTATATTACAAGTCTCAAATGTTTTCTTTATTTATAAAAATTGTTTTAACAATATGCAAAATTTATTAGACCATTTAATTACATTTTAAATGCTTTCCTACAAATCTTAGAAATTGGTGAAAAACACGTATAGAAAATAAAATACAAATTTTTTTGCAAAAATCGCGACTTTCCATTTCAAATTCGAGTAAACGGCTGCCACAAAAGTGTTCTTTTTGTCACCCAATGATATCTACAAGGCTTGTTCAAAAATATTTTAAATTGTAGTTGATTTTAAGCTTGCGTCGTGTTTTCGCAATATTGAAAAAAAAAAGTTTTTTTTCCGGTTGAAAATTGCACTTTACAGAAAACTGCGTCAATTTCAATGCAAAATTTCGCTAAAAAAGGCCATTTTGGGAGAGCAAGGGACATTTACGGGTGCAATCAAAACCTTTTTCTCATATGCAGTCTATTTCATGTATTTTGTCTTAAACACAGTTTTCACCTATTTCCAGTTGTAGGAAAAAATCGTAGGAAAGCTTTTAAAAATGGTCTTTGATAAATAAAGTGAAAATTTAATTATACCACTGTACAAAAAACTGTTTCAGACTAAGAGGTATATGTGGTTATCAATGTATTTTTGCCTCCTAAATACGAATCCGTGATCACAATTTTTCCTAACCTCAAAAAACAGGTCTAAAACACCAAAAATACACGACAAAACACCAGCAAAAATGGAGAAAATTTGTTCTTTATTTTCCAAACATACATTTATTAGGAAAAAACCGTGAAAAACAAAAATCCACTTTCAGAATTGATTTGACACGGGACTTTTTTTATAATCTCAGGGATATCATTATTTTGAGCATTATTTTCTTAAAATCAATCGATTTGCGCCGAATCTGGTATAAGAGGATTTGCAAAATTCAAAATGGAGACCGAAATGTTCAAAAATAATTCCGTCATTTTGACTTTTAGGTAATTATATAGAAGTGGAATTTTGGCCATAAAAAATCAAAAAATTGACATATCGGAGTTTTTTTCCATTTTATTCTACTCTTTATCAGATTTATGATAAAAATTGTTTAGTGATCGAAAAATAACCAATTCGAATAATAATTTTTGCAATTGAAAATTTAAAAATTTAAACTTTTGACCGCAAATTTGATAGTCATTCGATAATATTTCGCAATATTTATATTTTTTTCTTATTGCGCATCAAAAGAAGACGAAAAGAAAAAAAAATGGTAACATGTTTTTACGATTTTTACAATATTTAAAAAAAATCAAAGATCTGATGACGAGTAGAACATATAAAAAATATTAACCAGAACTAACCACAACTAAAAAAAATATTTTGAAAAAAAAAATAGAAAAATTCAAAAATTGATTTTTGAAAAGAAAAAATTCAAATAATTCTATTTTTGATGCGCAACAAGAAAAAAAAATAGAAATATTGTAAAAGATTATTCCATGACCTTCAAATCTTTAGTCAAAAAATTGATTTTTTGGCTTTTCAAATAAAAAATCTTGAAATTATTGTTTTTGAAGTTTAATGTTTTTTTTTCATAAATCCGATGAAAAGTGAAAAATTAAAAAAAAAATTGTAAATATCTTTATTTTTCGATTTTTTATGACCAAAAACAGTACACAGTAAATACCGAATTTTAAAAACTGACCCCAAATTCGTAATCAGGCACTTTAACCCCCGTATACCAAATTTGTAGCAAAAACGATTGATTTTCAGTAAATAATGATTTCATTGAGGTTACAAAAAAACGTCAAGTGACCCATCAATTCGGATAATGGATTTTTATTTTCACGGTCCTTTCCTAATTAATGTACATCTGGAAAGTAAAAAACAAATTTTATCTATTTTGCTCGTGTTTTTTTGGCGTTTTAGACATGTTTTTTGAGGGTAGAAAAAACTGTGACATGATTGCCAAATTCCGACTACAGATTTGTGTTTAGGAACCAAAAATACATTGAAAACCATATATCACATGTCTGCGTTCTAATTTTTTTTTGTAGAGTTGGTGTATTATTTTACACTTGTAATGTCAAAATTCAAAAAATTATATTTTGAAAAGTATTTACTGTAGCAACTTAATTTTTTACCACGATGTATAACAAATACTCAACATTAAACTAGAATTATTTAAAAGCAGTAAAACCTTTTCCATAATAAAAGTTTTACTTTTTTCGAAAACCACGTCAACCCTGTATTTATTTAACTATTATTATACGGGGTGTCCTTACTTTATTTATACACTAAATATCTCTGCCCTTGTACATGATACAAAAAAAAACTTAAGATAAAAATGTGTGTTTATAATATAAAATATATAAATATATAAATGTCAAATACACTAAACGTCAATTATTGCTGGTTTTTGAAATAATTAAGTAACTAATAAAGGAGCTAAATTGGTCACTCTGACGCTAAAAGAATTATTTTAAAATAATTATGACAGAAAATAGTACTAAAAAACGGTCAGCAGTTTAAACATTTACTACAAAATGTTATTTTAATTGTTTTTATGTTTTAATCGTTTTTAATTATTACATGAGTAAATCAAATAATACTACAATTATAGGTTGTTATCTCAAAAACCAGCAATAATTGACGTATAGTGTAATATACATTTTTAATGTAGAATTAAGTAAAGATTCAAAATTTGGCAAATTATACAGAGCGTTCCATTAAAAAAAACGTACTTAACATTGAAAATTTTGTTTTTGGAACACCCTTTATATTTACCAATGCTCTTAATCAAATTTGCGTCACCAAACACACATTTTTTATTTAAAGATTTTTTCTGCATCCTGTACAGGGGCAGATATATTTAGTGTATAGAGTTGGGACACCCTGTATTAATCATACACGAAATTGTAGCTTTGAATCTCGCAGGTTAGTCAAGATGGCTGCCAGCTCTCCAACAATAAAGAGCAAGTTAATTTGTACTAGTACAACAAAGGGATATTCTTCAGATTTCTATCTAAAAAAATTTAAAGGCTGTACAACAGTAAAAAGTTATTTCTCAAAAACATCCAAAATAGATCGTGCAAAATCATTCTTTCTGCAACTATATATAAAAAACAAATTAACTTCTTGGAAACAAGCTACACGATTTTAAAATCTAAGTTGTCTTAGAAATCACTTAACTATTTATAAAAACAAAGGAGGACTTTTAAGAGTTTCAAAAAAGTTATAGTCTAACAATTAAAGTGGAGCTGAAGAAAACTTTTAAATCCCAAAACTGTATTTTGGTAAAATATTTGAATATACCCATTTAAAGTTGCGATTAAAAGCTACAAATTGTATATTTTACATTTTTATGTAAGTTTAAAGAACATTGTTTAAAATGCTTGTGAACCTAGCGCGTCGAGCGAAAATTCGCGACCGAGACGTGGAGGAGGCACCCAGCAGCGAAGGAGAAGCGAGAGAAGGGCTGAGTGCATCGGTCGCTCGACGAAATTTTCGCTAGACGCGCTAGGTTCACAAGCACTTTTAACAATGTTCTCCAAACTTCTATGAAAATGTGAGATATACAATTTGTAACTTTAAATCTCAACTTTAAAAAACCGTTTTAAAAATTCAAATCGGACCATTTGCCACATTCACGGCACTTGCAAGATAAGGGCCTAATTTGTTTATAGTGCGATTGAATAAAACCTATTAATGCAACAATTTTCGTCTTTCGGCAGCTCAAAGTATATGTTATTGACTATCGATTCCCAAAAAGTCAGCCTTTAATATTAAACATTAACGGATATATGAATTTTTGAAAAAAAGTCTATTTTAACCGTTTTTCCGGCTTTTCTCGGTAAAAAATGGTCGGATCGGAATTTTTCAAAAACTATTTTGTAGGTTTTTGAATTCTCTACAAACGGTCCTTTATAAGTAAAGTGATATAGCCAGTACTTTTTGTTATATTAAAAAAAAAAAACGAAAAAAGGGCCTTTTTAATAATTATTGTTTAAAAAAATTACCTGAAAAAAAAATTGGTTGGATTTTTGATTTTAGTAATCTACAGGTTATTCCAGAAGTCATGGCGCAGTCAGATATCTGTTAACATGAATTACAAAAAAATCTATAATGGTTGGACTATTCCCTTAAATTACTTATGTTAGCAGTAAACAAATCACCCATATCTCTCTAATAATAAATCTTAACAGCCAGAATTTTAAAGGGGAAAATGACACTCTTAAGGATCGATATTATAAAGTTTTCAGTGGTGTTACAAGAATGCCTCAAAAAACCATGATGCAATAATAAACTGAATATTAAATGGGTATTTTCAAATATTTACTTAATCTAGTTACTTATCCTTATCAAATAGAAACTTTAAAGTATCTTAAAATACCTCCCTATCTGAAAATTGCTTTCAAAAATGTTAAATTGTTCCATTTTTGTAAACAACTCTGCTACTTAATTATAGAAAATATATTAAGGTTAAAATTCATAATCAATAGCTATATAATAGGTTTTAAATTGCATTATTATACACTTTAGATGGTTTAAACCACATGTTCAATAGGCTTGTTTCACCCAATGAAATTAAGGACTTGGTTTAATATCCGTTTAAAATTCTTTAGGACATAAAAACCACATAAAATAAAGGAAGAAGAAAATACAATAATTTTTTTTTTAGGAAAAAGTACAATTCAAATTAAAAAAAAGTTTGAGTGTGAAGTGGAAAGAAGGTGGGTAAAATTAGGCCTTTTTTCACCCATCATAATCGTGAAATTTCAAAATTTAAACTTGGGCCATTTTATTCTATTTTTAATATGTCCAAGTACCAAAAAAACCCTTCATTCAATAAAAATAGCAAGTTTGAAGTTTTTTTTTTGGTACTTGCTATTTTGATTTTTTTATCAATTCATTGTAGATGTAAATAGTTTGAACTCATTATAAATATAATAAAATGGCCCAAATCGAAACTTTGAATTCACACAAATAAGATGGGCGAAAAAAGGCTGAATTTTACCCATCTCCTTTCTGGGACTTGTGATATCACAGCATTAAAGCGAGTTTTTGTAAGAATTTAAATTTTTATAGCAAGGTACTTTTTTCCACATAAAGAATACAGAATTTTTTTGGTTGTCATTGGAAACATATTAGTACCATTTAGAAAGAATATGAAACTATTAGATTCTTGGATATTTTAAAAATGTGCTATTACACAGAAGTACCTTATGTTTTAAATCACTGAATTATTTGTTGGGGAAACCCAACAGATGAAAAAATATAAAATTTAGCATTTTATTGTAAAGAAAGTACCACAATATATAAGACCTTTCCATGCTTTATGGTAGTTGATACCCTTACAATGCAAACTATCACCAAGTTGAGGGTATTTTAGAGAGCTTCTGTTTTTCATACATCTGAAAAAGGATTTCTAAAGATTTTTTAAACCCTGGAAATCTAATACGACCTTATCTTATAGAACCTAACCTCAAAATAGATATTTTCACAAAATTTCTCTTTCTTGAAACTGATTACCATCGAAAGAGAGCATACACTGATTAGGCACTTATATATTAAACAAATACACTAGCATTTACAATAATTTATTGTCTATTTTTAGTAAAAATCCCCACCAATACCTTGTAAGTATATATTTATGATGTATAAATGGTTGCCTTATTCATAATTAGGTTCTAAAAAAATATATAACTGGATTTATTTAAGGTGTACTCTTACAATAAACTTTTGTTAATTTTAATTTCTTTAAAATATATAAGTGGATCCCTTTTGATGGTAATCAGTTTCAAGAAGGAGGAATTTTGTGAAAATATACATTTTGGGGTTAGCCCACTTGGAGACCTCATAACTCAAAAACCAGAGCCAGAAAAAAACACCCTATTTTTGGCTACAAAAAATCGAAAAATTAAGATATCATACTTTTTTTTCATTTTGTTCGTCGGCATATTTATATTTATAATAAAGAAAATTTACTTTAACAAGGAAAACCTTACCAGAACTAGGTAATAGATTGGAAGTTATTGTTTGTTAGTTCTGGTTAGTTATAAATAAACTTCATTTCTGTTAAACAGAAAAAAAATAACAATAATAACAAATTATTAGAAAACATCTGGCAAGCTTGCTTATTCAAGCAGAAACACGTCAAAGAACAGCATTGTATCATCTCTTTCTAATGTATAACTATCTCACTTATTTTCATATTAAGTTGGCCATAACTTTAGTGAATTTTATATGGAAAATAAAGAAATTATTTTATTTTGTGATAATGTGAGTGAAAAATCAATTTTTTCAGAACGTATGTGTTTTCTTATGGAGTAACAAATATGTGAAAGAAAAAATTATATCAAAATATTGCTGTTTAAAAATATGTCAAAGTTTAACAAAGCCCTAGTTTATATTTTATGTACTTTGCTACCCAGTGTTTAAAAAATTATGAACTTTTGAACATATAATCAAAAAAAATAACAAATTCCATTTCTTCACAAGCACCACAAAGAAACAGTTTTGTAATCAGCTCCCCAAAAAACTGTGTTAAAAAAATCGGGTCCGGTGTAGTTTAGCTCCATTCGATTTGAAAAAAATAAATATTACAGATAAAAAGAACACATTTTGTTTAGTAGATTTCCAAAAGAAAAATCCGAAAAAATGCATTTTTGCAGAGAAAAATGAAATTAAAAGTCGAAAAAATACTGTGTTTTTAGGTTAAGTAAAAGGCCAGAATTTGCGACGTTGTCGGATCCAAAAAAATTGTTCACGGCGCATTTATGATAAAGAAATTTTACAATTTAATGAGGAAAACCTAACGAAACAACAAAACTAACCAAAACTAGGTAATAGTTTGAAAGTTGTTGTTGGTTAGTTCTGATTTGTTGTTTCTATAAAAAACTTCATTTCTGGTAAATGGGAAAAAACAACCTTCAATAATAACAAATTATTAGAAAACATCTGGCAACATTGCTTTTTTAAGGAGGAAATCCTAAACAAAATGAATCGTATCATCTCTTTTTGTAGGTATTCTTTCTCACTTTTTCGTGTTGGTCAGCCATATTACTTTAGTATATTTTATATGGGAAATAAAGAAATTATTTTATTTTGTGTTAATATGAGTGAAAAATTAATTTTTTCAGGCCCTATGTGTTTTATAATGGTGTAACAAATAACTGAAAAAAAAAATTATATCAAAATATTGCTGTTTAAAAATGGAGCTAAAGTTCACCGAAACCAAAAAATCATCAAAATCTGATGAGTAAAATTGTACCTTTTAATACTCCATTTACATACAAAAACCATCTGTTTCCTTGTAAATAATTTTGGTTTCTCACACAACAAAACATTTTGTTAACTTACCCAACTTAATAGTGATATTTCTTTCCAACTCGTTCTTAAAACGGACAGTCTGTACACCGGATATCGCCTTCACTACGGTAGATTTACCGTGGGCTACATGGCCTATGGTACCAATGTTAATAGTAGCTTGCCTACTAATAACTTCTGGGGAAAGGGCTGTTAATTTTGTTACATCCTGTAATAGAAAGTTAAATGTTTACCCTAAATAAAATAGGAAAATTTATAGACCGAAAAATGGGCCCCTTTTAAATGTTTACAGGCCAAATTTAAATTGATTTTGTAAATCAAAATAAACAGACACTGAGATAAGAAATATTATAATCAGATAAAAAAAGACAAGGATATTTGCATAAAGGTACATTCAAGCAAATTATTTCCCATTTTAATTAAAAATAAAGGGTTTATAGAACAGCCAGATGCCAAGCCAAGCTATGATAATTATTAAGGTTAGGTTTTTCATGCCGTTCGAGAACTATGAAAGGTTGGAAAAATACATAAAAAACTATTAAAACATGATAAAACTTACCAATTTCGATAAGTCCTGCTTATGTAAATTGGGTTGCCCCGTTGTTACACCACTATTTTCGCTGGACGCCATTCTTGCTGATGAAATCACGCGAAAGAGGCGCTAAAATTTTTGACACAACTAATGGTTCGTTTGACGTTTATGACTTGGGGGAAATTAAAAATCCCCTAGCACTCGCCAGCGGAAAAAAGTTTTGATAGTTTAGTAGCCTATTCCACAATTGCCAACTACTTAAATTGATTTTTATCTTCGAGCGTATACCTGCCAGAGACAGCCTTGCCGCTTAATGGTGCTTGATCATCAGCATCTTGGAGCGAGAGAGAAAAGTGATACTGTAATTATTTTTTCTCTCTCGCACGCCTGTTTGCACTGCCGCAAGCAGGAATATTTTCGATGACTTTTATCGTACAATATTCGAGCATACACCTGTCTAGAGGCAGCCTGACCGCTCGGCTATTCGAAGAAGCATGCAAGAAAGGAAGTGCCAATAGGCTAAATCTCTTTTTCCCTCACTCTGTGTGATTAGCACCCTAAAAAAACCGTATAGCAAATTTGGTCAAAATCGGCGTTGAGCACCTTTCGAAAAAATTATGGGCACTTGCTCCTCCTCACGCAGCCGCACGCTTATTCGTACAGTCGAGCAGCAAGGCTGGCTCTAGCAGGTACATGCTCGAAGAATTGGCCACTAATGTCAGATCAAAGCATTGTTGCTACATAGTTGTGGCCCATTTCGTTATCTGTTCGTGACTTAGTTCCCATGGATTCTAAAGAGGAGAATCACTATCTCTGTGTTACAAAAATGGTCCTCAAATTGCACTAAATTAAAATGGCGCTGGTGTTCCCAAGAACCGTTCTAAACCAAGCAGGAAATCCATCTATTTATTTAAAAAGCCGTGTTTCATCGGTATAAAAAGACTCGTAAAACGGTTGAAAATTTGCTGCAAGTTATTTACTAAAAAAAACACAAGAGTTAAACTGTTTCACGACAATGCGAAAACCTGAAAACACACTTGTATAATTTACATAATGTACCTTTTAAAAATCATTCATTCAGTCGTAAAAAGTGTTGATGAATATAAATCATGTAGCTTATTTACTGAAATAAACAAGAACTTTACATTATAAATTAAAGAAATATATCCATTCTTAATTACAATAAAAATATAATCAGTTTTCCCTAATTTATGCAAACTATACTGAATTATAATAGATTGACAAGCATAGGTAGTTCTTCTCAGTATTGAAAGAGTCTACGAAAATATATTAATGTGAACTCGGTCATAGACAAATTTAAAACTATAAAAAGCAGGAGAATTATATTAGACTGCATTATTTAATTCTTGTTTTTATTTGATTTTAAATATACCATTATTAAAAAGATATGTGTTTTTATTATTAATAATAATGTTTTTAAGAAGAAAAGCGCCCTTGTAAAGGTTGTCCCGCCTGAAAAAGCTGGCCACGCCATATTTGAAAATAAAAATAAAATCTTAGTTTTGAAAATTTTTCATGGGGTCGTTTAAAGTTATATTTTTGTAACTAATTGTATAAACTTCTTACAGAACCCCATTAATTTTCAGTGAAATCTAAACATCCACTATTTATGATACTTTATACAGCCAGGGAAATGTAAATCATTTTTTTAAAGCAGTAGGTATGTAGACTATGTTTAATTTTACGGTTATCAAATGCCAGCAGTGTTAAATTTAATACGTGTTTTACATGAAACGCCCATCGCCCATAGAGTCATATTACAGCTACTGATAGATTTCTGACGCCAGAGATAAAAGTATTTATGGCAGCCAGCCAGTGCTGCCGCCAGAAAAAATCGTAGAGGGGGTCAAAAAGTTTAAGTCAATTTACTAGTCTAGAATTAATTATTGAATTCAAAACACAAATAAAAATACCACAACATCAATTACTAAATAATAATCATACTTATTTAAATTCTTAGGCGATATTGTAAAATTTAAGGATTTAGACGAGAATTGTTTTATTTTAAGTATTTTTTAAAAACCCAGGGAAGTCAACGGACCCTCTCTGATTCCCCTTGCCGGCGGCATTGGCAGCCACGCACATTGACCAAGTTTGTCATTGACATTTTTTGCTCCTTTGGCTTAAGGTAGTTTACTCAAATTCTCTCAATACTTTAAATTGCATTTTTTTTACCTTAAAAAAAATCTTAAAAAATCGTTTTTTTTTTAATAGAACTCGAAAATTATTGATTTTAGGAAAAAAAGTATAAAATTAAAATTGATGGTCTAGTAAAACTACGTCAGTATTTTTAAATGAAATTATTTGTAGCCCTTTTAATTTTTAAGATATTAGCGATTTAAATTTAAAATAAAAACGCAAATATCTCAAAAACTACAAGAGTTAAAAAAATGTAATGAACAAAAAAATATGTCTTTTATTAGGCTCTATAAAAAAGGTTAGTTATATACACATTTTTAATAAAATAAATAATAAAGGAGATATAAGCAAAAAAGTGATTTTGGCCATTAAAAATTTCGCTAATAACAATATTTTTTTGGTACAAATAAGTGTACCAGCTCCGATCCATCTAAAAATTAATTCAAAATGTTCTATTCATTAAATGAAACAAACTAATACACATGTGCCTCGAGGGAATGGGGGATAACCAAGGAAGTTTAAAGGTGTATGGAAGCCCAATGCTATGGCCCATTCGATCAAAAAATGTCCAGCCCAGTATGAAAATAACTGTCAGAGTTGGCCCCGCCGATTCTGCGCAATAATAAAATTCCACGAAATAATTTAATGTGTTGCCTACTTACACACTGATAAATCAGTGTGAAGTTAGCCAACACATTATAATTTTATGAGAGCCGGAGTACCGTTTTTTGGATTGATCAAAACCTTCTTATTTTAGTGATTAGTGTTTATTAAATTGTGACTATAATTTGGTTTATTGTTTGTTACTTATAATATCGTAACAAAAAAAACTAGAGGTTGTATGGTTTTGTCTTGCAAATCCAAGGGTAACATACCCGTCTTTTTAACTTTAGGGTAAGTATTTTTTATATTTAAATTAGGTGCTTCTTATAAGACGTAACGTTAGGTAACCGAATAAATAATAATATATCAATTATGAAAAAGAAATGAAAATTTCATGGAAATATTAGTGAATAAGGCAATCTTAACTATCTTTTTCCCCAATGTTTGTGTATTTCGTGGATTAATAAAAAGAAATAAGGTTTACATTTAGGTACTTTTATTTCATTTAATAATTTAGTACACTCTTTTTTAAAAAATCAAAATTATTGATTACTGGGCAGACCAGGCAAATTTTAATATATATAGGTCCCTCTAATTGAATGAAAGGAAGAACAATTTTTATTTTGGGCGCTGATTACAAATCTAAAAAAAATTCGGCAAATTTGTTCGAGATATTCATCATCAAAATCGAAAATCAAACTAACCTTATTTACCTATTCTTTTTCACAAAATTCTTGATTTTTACACTAAATTGGCACAATATTTCACAAACACCTTTTTAAAACTTTTTTATGTTTATTTTACACCTTTTTACACTTTTATTTTTTAAGCAAATATGGCTGCTGCCTTTGAACTTAAAAGTTCGCAATTTAATGGAAAAAAGATGTAAAATAAATAAAAAAAAAAGGTTTTAAAGGTGTTTATAAAATATCGTGTGCCACTTTAGTGTAAAAATCAAGAATTGTGTACAAAAAGAAGGGAGAATATGGTGAAAATGAGGTTAGTTTAATTTTCAACTTTGATGATGAAGATCTCGGAAACGAAACGTTGCCGAAAAGATATTTTTTCAGATTTGTAATCGGCGCCCCAAAAAACCCCTGTATACCAAATTTGATCAAAATCGGAGAGGAGGCAACTTTCGAGACAATACCATTTGTTTAAAAATAAATTCGATTTTTGGTTTCTTAATCTTGCATTATCAACTTTTTAAGCTCGACATACTGTACACATATAATATTTAACGGATACTGTTACAATGGATAGGTACTCAGGTACCAAATGTTACTAAACATTTTTAACCACTGTTATTCTGTCTCATGAATGTTTGTTATTAGTGAAAAGTATATGCCTAAAGCAGTTATAAAAATTTTCACTTTTTAATGTACAACCAGAATCTTAGGCTTAGATTAAACTTATTTACACTATCTTGCCCATCTTTTATCACAAAATTGGTGATAAGTACATAATTCTATCATACAATGTTTGAAATTTATTTACAAAAATCGTGTTTTTATTTATTTACAAAGATTTTTGGTAAAAATACAAAACTTCCAAAAATATCAACCATTTAAATAGAAGGCAGTAAAGTGGCGCCATCTATTCTTTCCATATTATATCAGATGATATAAAATCTAATATTACACAATAATTTTAAATATTCTATAGTAGTATCCTTTAATAACCAACAATTTTGTGCAAAAAATAAAAAAACAGTGAATGTTGGAATTTGACATTCGCTGATGTCAACTTTATAGATAGTAACAAAGAATTATGGAAATCCGGCCCTGACCTACTATTCATTGCGCAAACTCCGCGGGGCCAACCCCCCTATTCCCGCTGCCCTGCACGCCTGGACAATTTTGTTCTACAGTATTGGGCTTCCATACACCTTTAAACTTCCTTGGGTATAACACCCAGATAAAAGAGGCACTTATTATTATTATTTTTTAATTAAATAAAGTTTAAATTTTATTTTAGTTAAATTTTTAAGTGGATCGAAATGGGTACATTTATTGGACCAAAAAAAATTAAATTAAATATCCTCTCCACCGGTTTATCCCCCATTGCTTCGGGGTACATGTGTATTAGTTTGTTTCATTCAATAAATAGAACATTTTGAATTAGTTTTTAGATGGACTGGAGCTGGTATACTTACTTGTATAAAAAAAAATATTTTTATTAGCGAAATTTTTAATGGCCAAAATTACTTTTTTGCTTATATTTTATTTATTACTTATTTTATTAAAAATGTATATATTAATTTTTCTATAGAGCTTACTAAAAGGCATATTTTGGTTTAGTACATTTTTTGTAACTCTTTTAGTTTTTCAGATATTTACGTTTTTGTTTAAAATTTTAATCGTTAATATCTCAAATACTAATAGGACTACAAAAAAAAATCATAAACAAAACTGACGTAGTTTTATTAGGCCATTAATGTTGATTATATACCTTTTTTTTCCTAAAATCAATAGTTTTCGAGTTATATTAAAAAAACGATTTTTTAAGATTTTTTTAAGGTAAAAAAAGCAAATTGAATCCGCTGAGCTGAGACAGCAGTGTGGCTTCGAATTGAATATAGTTCATAGTAATATAAAAAAATGTTTCATGCGTATCTGTTATTGGCTTGGTTTCTTGCGGTGGCCTCCTGGACTACTTCTTCTGCATGGGATATTTTTAAGCAAGGTTTTAATTGTGGCAACGCTTGATTCTTGCCTGTTACTCTGATTCTACTGGTATTTACATACAGGTTGCCCCGTTTAACTCATTTTTACTAAAAATGGACCTTTCCCCTTTCTTCCCTGTACTCTTTAAATAAATCCATAAATTAAGTTGGTGCAAACACTTGTATACTAAAAAAAATAGGTCCTCGATTTGGTTCACGGACGTAATTGGTCCTCGCGGTGTAAAGTAGACTAGTAATTTTTTTGCAAAATAACATTCTTCAAATACTAAAGCGCTCGTAGTAATTTTTTTTTATCTAGAGCTTCCAGAAAACTACACAAACCTATTTAGAAGATTAAATTTTTTAATGGTATAATCTTAGTGCCGTCAGGTAGTTGTCCGGTACCATCGCATCGGTGAGTCACAAAAATATGAATAAGAATACCTGCCTTTCAAATCATAAAAATGCAAGAAATGTCTTAAGAGGGTGATTAAATGAAACAATGTCGAGATAAGTTTGACATTTTTATTTAGAAGCTTTTTAACTCCTGCTGATATGATGAATCATGCAGAAAAACATATTTACGTACATTCTGGAGCCTTTATTTTTAAAGAAAGAAAAAAATGTTTTATATTAAAATTGTAGTTTTTTTTCATATTATCTTTTGAATCAGTTAAAAAAAATATCGCATAAAAAAATGAAAACATATAGGCAACTTTAACTTTTTTAAATGGAACATCCTGTATATCATGCGGTACAACAAAAGATCTTTTTTTTCTGATTTCAAATATATACAGGGTGTTAATAAAGTATGTGGCCAAACTTCAGGGGGATATTCCTTACCCTATTTTCAGACAAAAAGTTCATATAAACATATGTCCTAAACAGCTTTGTTTCCTTGTTAAAATATTTAAAAAATATCAGTTTTTCCTAAATAACTAAACGACACAAATTAGAATGACGTTGAAATTGGGTGACAGTTTTAAGTGTGTACAGAGGAATATTTTAGGCTAAAGTCTTTTTCTCTCATTTTGCCAGTGGCGTGCATTTTAGAAACATTTAGTAACACACTATTTTTTTTTTAATTTGACCTGATTTTAAGACTAACCAATTAAAACTACACAAAAGTCATCTCTTCACTTTTTTCCCTCAGAAAAATTAAAAACTAATAAAGATTGCTTTTTGGTAGTTCTATGGATTTCCTTTTTATAAAATCATTAGTTAACCCAACTTAAATACAAAGGGGTGAAACCTTTTTAGGTACTTAACAACAAATAGTTATTTTTAAAGAAAAACTTATATGTACATAAAACGTAAAAATAATAAGTAACACTAAACTTATAATAGTTTAAATAATAAACAATAAATTAAAAAACACACAAAGTCGAAGTCTCAAACATTAAAAAAGGTCATGAGATATGGACAATTTCTTTACTCTTATAATAATTGCTGAAAATGACCACCCTTAACTTCAATGCAAGCATTAACTCGTCTCAATGTCGATTATCGAACACGCTGTAATATCCCCGGCGTATGTCTTATTTGATCACATGCATCCCGTATCCGTTGCCTTAATTCTTCTTCGGTGTTGACTGGAGTTTTATAAACAAGGGATTTTAAATGTCCCCATAGGAAAAAATCTAAGGGATTTAAATCCGGTGATCTGGGTGGCCATGGCTGTGGACCCCCGCGACCGATCCAGCGTTCTTCATAAGTTGCATCCAGAAATTGACGTGCTACTATGCTAAAGTGAGGTGGAGCCCCATCCTGCATGAACCACATTAGTCTTCTTTCTGCCAGTGGGACATCTTCTAATAGTCCAGGTAACACGAATTCCAAAAAATTACAATACTCTTGACCATTTAATCTCGGGGGAAAAAATAAAGTCCAATAAGGAAATCACCTACCATACCATCCCAAACATTTACGGAAAACTGTTGTTAAAAATTATTCTCTATAACCGCATGGGAATTTTCTTCGCACCAGATATGATTGTTGTGAACCGTTCTCACTGTTTAAAGTTATGGCGGCTGTCAAATTTCTTTAAAGAATTGTTTTTCCGTC
>JAHBCN010009299.1:0-35411 GCA_019359885.1 Listronotus oregonensis | reverse complement strand
GTTTTATTTTTAAACTAACTCTTTCTAAAGGGAAACTTTTTTAAAAAAAATTTGATTTGGGCTAACCTAAAGCTTCTTATTGTTTTTTTTTCCCACGAAATAATTTGAATATAAAATAAAAATTTTTATTTTTTCCCCTATTTTATTGTGGTATTGTAGCTTGTCTAGATAAAAGGTATATAAATTTTTTTAATAAACAAAAAATAAAGAATAATTTGTTTTTAAAAAAAAAAAAAAAAAATTTTATTCTTTAATTTTTGCATTTTTTTTTTTTTAAAACAATTTGTTTTATTTTCTTAATAAATATAATGGGAAAAAGAAAAAATTAGATTTTTAATAAAATTAAATTTTTTAATAATTTTTTTTAGAAAAAAAATTAATTTGTACCTTTATTTTTTATTAGGTTTTTAGAATTGTTTTAACTAACCATCAAAAAGTAAACAATTTTAAAAAATATTTTGTTTTTGGGATAACAAACCTTTTTTATTATTTTTGTTCTCAAAAGTCATTCTTTTAAAAAAATTAAATTTTCTTGTTTTTTGCAATTTTTATATGGACAAGTAATAAAAACACAAAAATTTAGGATAAATTTAATTTTTTTTAAAAAGTTTTTTTTTTTTAAATTTATTATTTTTTAATTTAAAAAAAGCATTTTGGGTTAAGTAACTTAAAATTTTAAGCAGAGACTACTATTTCCTTGAATATATTTTTTAACTTCTCATGCCCCTTTCCAATTACTATTTTTAAAAAAAATTCTAACATTTTTCTTTTTAGGTCAAGAAAACTTAAAAATTTATTAAAAAAAGTTAATTTTAGCCTTTCTGATCTTATTTCGTAATTTGTTAGGACTACGGTAAATTTTAAAAAGTATACCTAATTAATTTATAAGATTTTAAGAATTGTTTAATAATTTTTGTATTATGAAGGATATTTAAACTAACTCTTTCTAAAGTGAAACTTTTTTAAAAAATAATTGATTTGGCAACCTAAAGTCTTTCTTATTGTTTTTTGTTCTGAAATAGATTTGAATATAAAATAATAATTTTAGTGATTATTTGCCTATTGGGTTAAGTTGTGGTCAGTTGTAGTAACTTGTCTAGATAAAAGGTATATAAATATTTTTAATAAGACAAAAATAAAGAATATTTGATTTTAACCAAAAATTTCTGTACAAAAGGGGAAAAAAAGGTTTTATTCATGTAATTTTTGCAATTTTTTTGTTTTAAACAATTTGTTTTATTTTCTTAATAAATATAATCGGAAAAGCAAAAATTAAAATTCTTTTAATAAAATTATAAGTATTTTAATCAATTTTTTTAGATAAAAAGATTAATTTAGTATCCTTTATTCATTTATTGGGTTTTTTGAATTGATTTCTAACTAACCATCATTAAAAGTAAACAATTTTAGAAAAATGTTTTGATTTTGGATAACTTAAACACTATTTATTATTATTTTTTGTTCTCACAAGTCACTTGCTGTTAAAAATTATAATTTTCTTTGAATTGTTTGCTAATTTTTATATGGACAAGTAATAAAAACACTAAAAATTCTAGGATAAGACTTTAATTTTTTAAATAAGTATTTTTTTTAATTTATTATTCTTTCAATTTAAACAAAGCATTTTGGGTTAAGTAACTTAAATTATTAAGCAGAGACTGACTATTTCTTGAATATATCTTTAACTTCTCATGCACCCTTTCCAATTACTATTTTTAGAAAAAATTCTAACATTTTTCATTTAGGTCAAGAAAACTTAAAAATTTTTTAAAAAAAAGTTAATTTTTGCCTTTCTGATCTTATTTCGTAATTTGTTAGAGATACTACGGTAAATTTTAAAAAGTATACCTTAGTGATTATTTGCCATTGTGGTTTGTGGTCAGGTATCTGTCAGATAAAGGTATATAAATATTTTAATAAACGAAATAAGAATAATTTGATTTTAACCAAAATTTCTGTACAAAAGGAAAAGGTTTATTCATGTAATTTTTGCTTTTTTTTTAAACAATTGTTTTATTTTAATATATGAAAAGCAAAGATCTTTATAAAATTAAAGTATTTAATCAATTTTTTTGATAAAAATAATTTAGTATCCTTTATCATTTATTAGTTTTGATGATTTCTAACTAACCATCAAAAGTAAACATTTTAGAAAAATATTTTGATTTTGATAACTTAACACTATTTATTTTATTTTTGTTCTCAAAGTCTTGCTTTAAAATTATAATTTCGAATGTTTGCTAATTTTATATGGCAGTAATAAAAACACTAAAACTAGGATAAGATTAATTTTTAAATAAGTAATTTTTATTTATTATTTTCAATTAAACAAAGATTTTGGTAAAATTAAAATTATTAGCAGAGACTGACTATTTCTGAATATATTTAACTTCATCCCCTTTCAATTACTATTTTTAGAAAAATTAATTTTCATTTGTAAGAAACTTAAAATTTTTAAAAGTTAATTTTGTTTCTGATCTTTTTCGTATTTGTTAGAGATATGGTAAATTTTAAAGTATACCTAATTAATTTATGATTTTAGAATTGTTATAATTTTTGATATGAAGATATTTAAATTTCTTAAAGTAAACTTTTAAAAAATTGATTTGCTAACCAAAGTCTATCTCTATTTTTTTGTTCCCACGAAATAGATTTGAATATAAATAATAATTTTATGATATTGCTATTGTGATGGTCGTTGGTAACTGTCTAGATAAAAGGTATATAAATATTTAATAAGACGAAAAAGAATAATTTGATTTTAACCAATTTCGTAAAAGGGAAAAAGGTTTTATCATGTAATTTTGCATTTTTTTTAAATTGTTTTATTTTCTTAATAAATTTTCAAAAGCAAAATTAGATTCTTTTATTTATAGATTTAATCATTTTTTTTTAGATAAAAATTAATTAGTATCCTTTATTCATTTATTAGTTTTAAATGATTTCAATAACCATATTAAAAAATTTTAAAAATTTTGATTTGGATACTTAAACACTATTTATTATTTTTTTGTTCTCACGTCCTTGTTTAAAAATTATATTTTCTGAATGTTTGCTAATTTATATGGGCAAAACTAAAAATTGAAGACTTAATTTTTAAATAGTATTTTTTTTTATTATTTTTTTTCAATTTAAAAATTTGGTAAGTTTAAATTATCGAGACGACATTTCTGAATATATCTTAATTCTGCCCCTTTCAATATTTAGAAAATTCTAACATTTTCTTTAGTCAAGAAAACTTAAATTTTAAAGTTAATTTGCCTTCTGATCTATTTCGTAATTTGTAGATACTACAAATTTTAAATATACCTAATTAATTATAAGATTTTAAGAATTGTTTAATAATTTTGTATTATGAAGATATTTAAACTAACTCTCTCTGTGAAATTTTAAAATAATTGATTGGTAACTAAAGTCTATCTCATTGTTTTTGTTCCACGTAGATTGAATAAAAATAATTTGATTATTCAGGTTAGTCAGTTTTAACTGTTAGATAAGGTATATAAATATTTTAATAAGACGAAAATAAGAATAATTCTGATTTTAAACAAAAATTTCTGTCAAAAGGGGAAAAAGGTTTAATCATGTATTTTGCTAATTTTTTTTGTTTTAAACAATTGTTTTATTTTCTTAATAAATATATGAAAAGCAAAAATTAGATTCTTTTATAAATTAAAGTATTTGAATCAATTTTTTAGATAAAAAGATTAATTTAGTATCCTTTTATTCATTTATTAGGTTTTTAGAATTGATTTCTAACTAACCATCATAAATAAAGTAAACAATTTTAGAAAAATTTTTGATTTTGATAACTTAAACACTATTTTTATTATTATTTTTTGTTCTCACAAGTCACTTGCTGTTAGAAAATTATAATTTTCTTGATTGTTTGCTAATTTTTATATGGACAAGTAATAAAAACACTAAAAATTCTAGGATAAGACTTTAATTTTTTAAATAAGTAATTTTTTTTAAATTTATTATTCTTTTCAATTTAAACAAAGCATTTTGGGTTAAGTAACTTATAATTATTAAGCAGAGACTGACTATTTCCTTGAATATATTTTTTAACTTCTCATGCCCCCTTTCCAATTACTATTTTTAGAAAAAAATTCTAACATTTTTCATTTAGGTCAAGAAAACTTAAAAATTTATTAAAAAAGTTAATTTTTGCCTTTCTGATCTTATTTCGTAATTTGTTAGAGATACTACGGTAAATTTTAAAAAGTATACCTAATTAATTTATAAGATTTTAAGAATTGTTTAATAATTTTTGTATTATGAAGGATATTTGAAACTAACTCTTCTAAAGTGAAACTTTTTAAAAAAATAATTGATTTGGGCTAACCTAAAGACTATCTCTTATTGTTTTTTGTTCCCACGAAATAGATTTGAATATAAAATAATAATTTTAGTGGATTATTTGCCTATTGTGGTTAGTTGTGGTCAGTTGTAGTAACTTGTCTAGATAAAAAGGTATATAAATATTTTTAATAAGACGAAAAATAAAGAATAATTTGATTTTAACCAAAATTTCTGTACAAAAGGGAAAAAAAGGTTTTATTCATGTAATTTTTGCAATTTTTTTTGTTTTAAACAATTTTTTTATTTTCTTAATAAATATAATCGGAAAAGCAAAATTAGATTCTTTTTAATAAAATTATAAGTATTTTAATCAATTTTTTTAGATAAAAAGATTAATTTAGTATCCTTTATTCATTTATTAGGTTTTTAGAATTGATTTCTAACTAACCATCATTAAAAGTAAACAATTTTAGAAAATATTTTGATTTTGGATAACTTAAACACTATTTATTATTATTTTTTGTTCTCACAAGTCACTTGCTGTTAAAAATTATAATTTTCTTAATTGTTTGCTAATTTTTATATGGAAAGTAATAAAAACACTAAAAATTCTAGGATAAGACTTTAATTTTTTAAATAAGTAATTTTTTTAATTTATTATTCTTTTCAATTTAAACAAAGCATTTTGGGTTAAGTAACTTAAATTATTAAGCAGAGACTGACTATTTCCTTGAATATATCTTTTAACTTCTCATCACCTTTCCAATTACTATTTTTAGAAAAAATCTAACATTTTTCATTTAGGTCAAGAAAACTTAAAATTTATTAAAAAAAGTTAATTTTGCCTTCTGATCTTATTTCGTAATTTGTTAGAGATACTACGGTAAATTTTAAAAAGTATACCTAATTAATTTATAAGATTTTAAGAATTGTTTAATAATTTTTGTATTATGAAGGATATTTGAAACTAATCTCTTCTAAAGTGAAACTTTTTTAAAAAATAATTGATTTGGGCTAACCTAAAGTCTATCTCTTATTGTTTTTTGTTCCCACGAAATAGATTTGAATATAAAATAATAATTTTAGTGGATTATTTGCCTATTGTGGTTAGTTGTGGTCAGTTGTAGTAATTGTTAGAATAAAGGTATATAAATATTTTTAATAAGACGAAAAATAAGAAAATTTGATTTTAACCAAAATTTCTGTACAAAAATAAAAAAGGTTTTATTCATGTAATTTTTGCAATTATTTTTTTTTAAACAATTTGTTTTATTTTCTTAACAAATATAAATAGGAAAAGCAAAAATTAGATTTTTTTAATAAAATTATAGTATTTTAATCAATTTTTTGATAAAAGATTAATTTAGTATCCTTTTTCATTTATTAGGTTTTTAGAATTGATTTTAACTAACCATCATTAAAAGTAAACAATTTTAGAAATATATTTTGATTTTGATAACTTAAACACTATTTATTATTTTTTGATCTCACAAGTCACTTGTGTTAAAAAATTATAATTTTCTTAGAATTGTTTGCTAATTTTTATATGGCCAAGTAATAAAAACACTAAAAATTCTAGGATAAGACTTTAATTTTTTAAATAAGTATTTTTTTAATTTATTATTCTTTTCAATTTAAAAACAAAGCATTTTGGGTTAAGTAACTTAAAATTATTACAGAGACTGACTATTTCTTGAAATACTTTTAACTTCTCATACACATTTCCAATTACTATTTTTAGAAAAAGATCTAACATTTTTCATTTAGGTCAAAAAAAAATTTATTAAAAAATAATTTTACCTTCTATTATATCGTAATTTGTTAGAGATACTAGTAAATTTTAAAAAGTATACCTAATTATTTATAAGATTTTAAGAATTGTTTAATAATTTTGTATTATGAAGGATATTTAAACTAACCTCTTCTAAAGTGAAACTTTTTTAAAAATAATTGATTTGGCTAAAGTTTCTCTTATTGTTATTTTTTCCTATATAACAGATTTGACCAATAAACAATAGCAAATAATACTTAAATGGATTATTTCTATTGTGGTTATTGTAGTTGTGTTGTTGAAAAAAGGATAAGAGATAGACTTTAGGTTAGCCCAAATCAATTATTTTTTAAAAAGTTTTACTTTAGAAGAGAGTTAGTTTCAAATATCCTTCATAATACAAAAATTATTAAACAATTTTTAAATCTTATAAATTAATTAGGTATACTTTTAAAATTTACGTAGTATTCTAAAAATACGAAATAAGATCAAAGGCAAAAATTAATTTTAAAAATTTTTAAGTTTTTTACCTAAATGAAAAATGTTAGAATTTTTTCTAAAAATAGTAATTGGAAAGGGGCTATGAGAAGTTAAAGATATATTCAAGTAAATAGTCAGTCTCTGCTTAATAATTAAGTTCTTAACCAAAATGCTTTGTTTAAATTGAAAAGAATAATAAATTAAAAAAAATCTTATTTAAAAATTAAAGTCTTATCCTAAATTTTTAGTGTTTTTATTACTTGTCCATATAAAAATTAGCAAACATATTAAGAAAATTATAATTTTTTAACAGCAAGTGACTTGTGAGAACAAAAATAATAATAATAGTGTTTAGGTTATCCAAAATCAAAATATTTTTCTAAAATTGTTTACTTTTAATGATGGTTAGTTAGAAATCAATTTAAAACTAATAAATGAATAAAGGATACTAAATTAATCTTTTTATCTAAAAAATTGATTAAAATACTTATAATTTATTAAAAAAGAATCTAATTTTTGCTTTTCCGATTATATTTATTAAGAAAATAACACAAATTGTTTAAAACAAAAAAAAAATTGCAAAAATTACATGAGTAAAACCTTTTTTTTCCATTTTGTACAGAAATTTTTGGTTAAAATGAAATTATTCTTTATTTTTCGTCTTATTAAAAATATTTATATACCTTTTTATCTAGACAAGTTACTACAACTAACCACAATAGGCAAATAATCCACTAAAATTATTATTTTATATTCAAATCTATTTCGTGGGAACAAAAAACAATAAGAGATAGACTTTAGGTTAGCCCAAATCAATTATTTTTTTAAAAGTTTCACTTTAGAAGAGAGTTAGTTTTAAATATCCTTCATAATACAAAAATTATTAAACAATTCTTAAAATCTTATAAATTAATTAGGTATACTTTTTAAAATTTACCGTAGTATCTCTAACAAATTACGAAATAAGATCAGAAAGGCAAAAATTAACTTTTTTTAATAAATTTTAAGTTTTCTTAGACCTAAATGAAAAATGTTAGAATTTTTTCTAAAAATAGTAATTGAAAGGGGCATGAGAAGTTAAAGATATATTCAAGGAAATAGTCAGTCTCTGCTTAATAATTTAAGTTACTTAACCCAAAATGCTTTGTTTAAATTGAAAAGATAATAAATTAAAAAAATTACTTATTTAAAAAATTAAAGTCTTATCCTAGAATTTTTAGTGTTTTTATTACTTGTCATATAAAAATTAGCAAACATTCAAGAAAATTATAATTTTTTAACAGCAAGTGACTTGTGAGAACAAAAATAATAATAAATAGTGTTTAAGTTATCCAAAATCAAAATATTTTTCTAAAATTGTTTACTTTTAATGATGGTTAGTTAGAAATCAATTCTAAAACCTAATAAATGAATAAAGGATACTAAATTAATCTTTTTATCTAAAAATTGATTAAAATACTTATAATTTTATTAAAAAGAATCTAATTTTTGCTTTTCCGATTATATTTATTAAGAAAATAAAACAAATTGTTTAAAACAAAAAAATGCAAAAATTACATGAATAAAACCTTTTTTTTCCCTTTGTACAGAAATTTTTGGTTAAAATCAAATTATTCTTTATTTTTCGTCTTATTAAAAATATTTATATACCTTTTTATCTAGACAAGTTACTACAACTGACCACAACTAACCACAATAGGCAAATAATCCACTAAAATTATTATTTTATATTCAAATCTATTTCGTGGGAACAAAAACAATAAGAGATAGACTTTAGGTTAGCCCAAATCAATTATTTTTAAAAAGTTTCACTTTAGAAGAGAGTTAGTTTTAAATATCCTTCATAATACAAAAATTATTAAACAATTCTTAAAATCTTATAAATTAATTAGGTATACTTTTTAAAATTTACGTAGTATCTCTAACAAATTACGAAATAAGATCAGAAAGGCAAATTAACTTTTTTATAAATTTTTAAGTTTTCTTGACCTAAATGAAAATGTTAGAATTTTTTCTAAAAATAGTAATTGGAAAGGGCATGAGAAGTTAAAAGATATATTCAAGGAAATAGTCAGTCTCTGCTTAATAATTTTAAGTTACTTAACCCAAAATGCTTTGTTTAAATTGAAAAAATAATAAATTAAAAAAAAAATATTATTTAAAAAATTAAAGTCTTATCCTAGAATTTTTAGTGTTTTTATTACTTTCCATATAAAAATTAGCAAACAATTCAAGAAAATTATAATTTTTTAACAGCAAGTGACTTGTGAGAACAAAAAATAATAATAAATAGTGTTTAAGTTATCCAAAATCAAAACATTTTTCTAAAATTGTTTACTTTTAATGATGGTTAGTTAGAAATCAATTCTAAAAACCTAATAAATGAATAAAGGATACTAAATTAATCTTTTTATCTAAAAAATTGATTAAAATACTTATAATTTTATTAAAAAGAATCTAATTTTTGCTTTTCCGATAATATTTATTAAGAAAATAAAACAAATTGTTTAAAACAAAAAAAATTGCAAAAATTACATGATTAAAACCTTTTTTTCCCTTTGTACAGAAATTTTTGGTTAAAATCAAATTATTCTTTATTTTTCGTCTTATTAAAAATATTTATATACCTTTTTATCTAGACAAGTTACTACAACTGACCACAACTAACCACAATAGGCAAATAATCCACTAAAATTATTATTTTATATTCAAATCTATTTCGTGGGAACAAAAAACAATAAGAGATAGACTTTAGGTTAGCCCAAATCAATTATTTTTTAAAAAAGTTTCACTTTAGAAGAGAGTTAGTTTAAATATCCTTCATAATACAAAAATTATTAAACAATTCTTAAAATCTTATAAATTAATTAGGTATACTTTTTAAAATTTACCGTAGTATCTCTAACAAATTACGAAATAAGATCAGAAAGGCAAAATTAACTTTTTTAATAAATTTTTAAGTTTTCTTGACCTAAATGAAAAATGTTAGAATTTTTTTCTAAAAATAGTAATTGGAAAGGGGCATGAGAAGTTAAAAGATATATTCAAGGAAATAGTCAGTCTCTGCTTAATAATTTAAGTTACTTAACCCAAAATGCTTTGTTTAAATTGAAAAAATAATAAATTAAAAAAATTACTTATTTAAAAAATTAAAGTCTTATCCTAGAATTTTTAGTGTTTTTATTACTTGCCATATAAAAATTAGCAAACAATTCAAGAAAATTATAATTTTTTAACAGCAAGTGACTTGTGAGAACAAAAAATAATAATAAATAGTGTTTAAGTTATCCAAAATCAAAATATTTTTCTAAAATTGTTTACTTTTAATGATGGTTAGTTAGAAATCAATTCTAAAACCTAATAAATGAATAAAGGATACTAAATTAATCTTTTATCTAAAAAATTGATTAAAATACTTATAATTTTATTAAAAGAATCTAATTTTTGCTTTTCCGATATATTTATTAAGAAAATAAAACAAATTGTTTAAAACAAAAAAATTGCAAAAATTACATGAATAAAACCTTTTTTCCCTTTTGTACAGAAATTTTTGGTTAAAATCAAATTATTCTTTATTTTTCGTCTTATTAAAAATATTTATATACCTTTTTATCTAGACAAGTTACTACAACTGACCACAACTAACCACAATAGGCAAATAATCCACTAAATTATTATTTTATATTCAAATTATTTCGTGGAACAAAAACAAAATAAGAGATAGACTTTAGGTTAGCCCAAATCAATTATTTTTTAAAAAGTTTCACTTTAGAAGAGAGTTAGTTTCAAATATCCTTCATAATACAAAAATTATTAAACAATTTTAAAATCTTATAAATTAATTAGGTATACTTTTTAAAATTTACCGTAGTATCTCTAACAAATTACGAAATAAGATCAGAAAGGCAAAAATTAACTTTTTTTAATAAATTTTTAAGTTTTCTTGACCTAAATGAAAATGTTAGAATTTTTTCTAAAATAGTAATTGGAAAGGGGCATGAGAAGTTAAAAGATATATTCAAGGAAATAGTCAGTCTCTGCTTAATAATTTAAGTTACTTAACCCAAAATGCTTTGTTTAAATTGAAAAGAATAATAAATTAAAAAAATTACTTATTTAAAAATTAAAGTCTTATCCTAGAATTTTTAGTGTTTTTATTACTTGTCCATATAAAATTAGCAAACAATTCAAGAAAATTATAATTTTTAACAGCAAGTGACTTGTGAGAACAAAAATAATAATAAATGTTTGTTATCCAAAATCAAAATATTTTTCTAAAATTGTTTACTTTTAATGATGGTTATTAGAAATCAATTCTAAAACCTAATAAATGAATAAAGGATACAAATTAATCTTTTATCAAAAAAAATTGATTAAAATACTTATAATAACCTTTTTTTCCCTTTTGTACAGAAATTTTGGTTAAAATCAAATTATTCTTTATTTTCGTCTTATTAAAAATATTTATATACCTTTTTATCTAGACAAGTTACTACAACTGACCACAACTAACCACAATAGGCAAATAATCCACTAAAATTATTATTTTATATTCAAATCTATTTCGTGGGAACAAAAAACAATAAGAGATAGACTTTAGGTTAGCCCAAATCAATTATTTTTTAAAAAGTTTCACTTTAGAAGAGAGTTAGTTTTAAATATCCTTCATAATACAAAAATTATTAAACAATTCTTAAAATCTTATAAATTAATTAGGTATACTTTTTAAATTTACGTAGTATCTCTAACAAATTACGAAATAAGATCAGAAAGGCAAAAATTAACTTTTTTAATAAATTTTTAAGTTTTCTGACCTAAATGAAAATGTTAGAATTTTTTCTAAAAATAGTAATTGAAAGGTGCATGAGAAGCTAAAAGATATATTCAAGAAATATCAGTCTCTGCTTAATAATTATAAGTTACTTAACCCAAAATGCTTTGTTTAAATTGAAAAAAATAATAAATTAAAAAAATTACTTATTTAAAAATTAAAGTCTTATCCAGAATTTTAGTGTTTTATTACTTGTCCATAAAAATAGCAACAATTCAGAAATTATAATTTTTAACCAAGTACTGAGACAAAAAATAATAAATAGTGTTTAGTTATCAAAATCAAAAATTTTTCTAAATTGTTTACTTTTAATATGGTTAGTTAGAAATCAATTCTAAAACCAATAAATGAATAAAGGATACTAAATTAATTTTTATCTAAAAAAATGATTAAAATACTTATAATTTTATTAAAGAATCTAATTTTGCTTTTCCGATATATTTATTAAGAAAATAAACAAATTGTTTAAAAAAAATTGCAAAAATTACATGATAAAACCTTTTTTCCCTTTGTACAGAAATTTGGTTAAAATCAAATTTTCTTTATTTTGTCTTATTAAAATTTATATACCTTATCTAGACAAGTTACTACAACTGACCACAACTAACACAATAGAATAATCCACTAAAATTTATTATTTATATTCAAATCATTTGAAAAAAAATAAGAGATAGACTTAGGTTAGCCCAAATCAATTATTTTTTAAAAAGTTTCACTTTAGAAGAGAGTTAGTTTAAATATCCTTCATAATACAAAAATTATTAAACAATTCTTAAATCTTATAAATTAATTAGGTATACTTTTAAAATTTACCGAGTATCTCTAACAAATTACGAAATAAGATCAGAAAAGGCAAATTAACTTTAATAAATTTTTAAGTTTTCTTGACCTAAATGAAAAATGTTAGAATTTTTTTCAAAAATAGTAATTGAAAGGTTGCATGAGAAGTTAAAGATATATTCAAGGAAATAGTCAGTCTCTGCTTAATAATTTAAGTAACTTAACCCAAAATGCTTTGTTTAAATTGAAAATAATAAATTAAAAAAATACTTATTTAAAAAATTAAAGTCTTATCCTAGAATTTTTAAGTGTTTTTATTACTTGTCCATATAAAAATTGCAAACACTTAAAAAATTATAATTTTTAACAGCAAGTGACTTGTGAGAACAAAAAATAATAATAAATAGTGTTTAAGTTATCCAAAATCAAATATTTTCTAAAATTGTTTACTTTTAATGATGGTTAGTTAGAAATCAATTCTAAAACCTAATAAATGAATAAAGGATACTAAATTAATCTTTTATCTAAAAATTGATTAAATACTTATAATTTTATTAAAAGAATCTAATTTTTGCTTTTCCGATTATATTTATTAAGAAAATAAAACAAATTGTTTAAAACAAAAAATGAAAAATTACATGAATAAACCTTTTTTCCCTTTGTACAGAAATTTTTGGTTAAAATCAAATTATTTTTATTTTTGTCTTATTAAAATTTATATACCTTTTATCTAGACAAGTTATACAACTGACCATAACTAACCACAATAGGCAAATAATCATAAAATTATTATTTTATATTCAAATCATATTGTGGAAAAAAACAATAAGAGATAGACTTTAGGTTAGCTTCAAATCAATTATTTTTAAAAGTTTCACTTTAGAAGAGTTAGTTTAAATATCCTTCATAATACAAAAATTATTAAACAATTTTAAAATCTTATAAATTAATTAGATACTTTTTAAAATTACGTAATTCTAACAAATTACGAAATAAGATCAGAAAGGCAAAAATTAACTTTTTTAATAAATTTTAAGTTTTCTCTTGACCTAAATGAAAAAATGTAAATTTTTTTCTAAAAATATAATTGGAAAGGGTGTATAATAGTTAAAAGATATATTCAAGGAAATAGTCAGTCTCTCTTAATAATTATAAGTTATTTAACCCAAAATGCTTTGTTTAAATTGAAAAAATAATAAATTTAAAAAAAAATATTATTTAAAAAATTAAAAGTCTTATCCTAGAATTTTAGTTTTTTATACTTGCATATAAAATTAGCAAACATCAAGAAAATTATAATTTTTAAAGCAAGTGACTTTGAGAACAAAAATAATAATAAATAGTGTTAAGTTATCCAAATCAAATATTTTTCTAAAATTTTTACTTTTAATGATGGTTAGTTGAAATCAATTTAAAACCTAATAAATGAATAAAGGATACTAAATTAATCTTTTTATCTAAAAAATTGATTAAAATATTATAATTTTATTAAAAGAATCTAATTTTGCTTTTCCGATAATATTTATTAAAAATAAAACAAATTTTTAAAACAAAAAATTGCAAAAATTACATGAATAAAACCTTTTTTTCCCTTTTGTAAGAAATTTTTGGTTAAAATCAAATTATTCTTTATTTTTGCTTATTAAAAATTTTATTACCTTTTATCTAGACAAGTTACTACAATGACCACAACTAACCACAATGGCAAATAATCCACTAAAATTATTATTTTATATTCAAATCTATTTCTGGAACAAAAAACAATAAGAGATAGACTTAGGTTAGCCCAAATCAATTATTTTTAAAAAAGTTTCATTTAGAAGAGAGTTAGTTTAAATATCCTTCATAATACAAAAATTATTAAACAATTCTTAAAATCTTATAAATTAATTAGGTATACTTTTAAAATTTACGTAGTTCTTAACAAATTACGAAATAAGATCAGAAAGGCAAAAATTAACTTTTTTTTAAATTTAAGTTTTCTTGACCTAAATGAAAATGTTAGAATTTTTTTCTAAAAATAGTAATTGAAAGGGGGATGAGAAGTTAAAAGATATATTCAAGGAAATAGTCAGTCTCTGCTTAATAATTTTAAGTTACTTAACCCAAAATGCTTTGTTTAAATTGAAAAATAATAAATTAAAAAAATTACTTATTTAAAAATTAAAGTCTTATCCTAGAATTTTAGTGTTTTTATTACTTGCCCATATAAAAATTAGCAAACAATTCAAGAAAATTATAATTTTTAACAGCAAGTGACTTGTGAGAACAAAAAATAATAATAAATAGTGTTTAAGTTATCCAAAATCAAAACATTTTTCTAAAATTGTTTACTTTTAATGATGGTTAGTTAGAAATCAATTCTAAAACCTAATAAATGAATAAGGATACTAAATTAATCTTTTATCTAAAAAATTGATTAAAATACTTATATCTTATTAAAAAGAATCTAATTTTGCTTTCCGATTATATTTATTAAGAAAATAAAACAAATTGTTTAAAAAAAAAAAATTGAAAAATTACATGATTAAAACCTTTTTTCCTTTTGTACAGAAATTTTGGTTAAAATCAAATTATTCTTTATTTTTCGTCTTATTAAAATATTTATATACCTTTTATCTAGACAAGTTACTACAACTGACCACAACTAACCACAATAGGTAAATAATCCATAAAATTATTATTTTATATTCAAATCTATTTCGGAACAAAACAATAAGAGATAGACTTTAGGTTAGCCCAAACTCAATTATTTTTTTAAAAAGTCACTTTAGAAGAGAGTTAGTTTTAATATCCTTCATAATACAAAATTATTAAACAATTCTTAAAATCTTATAAATTAATTAGGTATACTTTTTAAAATTTACGTAGTATCTCTAACAAATTACAAATAAGATCAGAAAGGCAAAATTAACTTTTTTTAATAAATTTTAAGTTTTCTTGACCTAAATGAAAATGTTAGAATTTTTTCAAAATAGTAATTGAAAGGGTGCATGAGAAGTTAAAAGATATATTCAAGGAAATAGTAGTCCTGCTTAATAATTATAAGTTACTTAACCCAAAATGCTTGTTTAAATTGAAAAGAATAATAAATTAAAAAAATTACTTATTTAAAAATTAAAGTCTTATCCTAGAATTTTAGTGTTTTTATTACTTGTCCATATAAAATTAGCAAACATTCAAGAAAATTATAATTTTTTAACAGCAAGTGACTTGTGAGAACAAAAAATAATAAAATAGTGTTTAAGTTATCCAAAATCAAAATATTTTTCTAAAATTGTTTACTTTTAATGATGGTTAGTTGAAATCAATTCTAAAACCTAATAAATGAATAAAGGATACTAAATTAATCTTTTTATCTAAAAAATTGATTAAAATACTTTAATTTTAAATTAAAGAATCTAATTTTGTTTTTCCTGATATATATTATTAAGAAAATAAAAAAATTGTTTAAACAAAAAATGCAAAAATTAATAATAAAACTTTTTTTCCTTTAAGCAAATTTTGTTAAAATAATTTTCTTATTTTATGTGTTATTAAAAATATTTATACCTTTATCTAGAAAGTTACTACAACTGACCAAACTAACCACAATAGGAAATATCCACTAAAATTATATTTATATTCAAATCTATTTTGTGAAAAAAAAAATAAGAGAAGACTTTAGGTTAGCCCAAATCAATTATTTTTAAAAAGTTTTCCTTTAGAAGAGTTAGTTTTAAATTCCTTCATAATAAAAATTATTAAACAATTCTTAAAATCTTATAAATTAATTAGGTATACTTTTTAAAATTTATGCCTAGTATCTCTAACACAATTAGAAAATAAGATTCAGAAAGGCAAAATTAACTTTTTTAATAATTTTAAGTTTTCTTGACCTAAATGAAAAATGTTAGAATTTTTTCTAAAAATAGTAATTGAAAGGGGCATGAGAAGTTAAAGATATATTCAAGGAAATAGTCAGTCTCTGCTTAATAATTTTAAGTTACTTAACCCAAAATGCTTTGTTTAAATTGAAAAATAATAAATTAAAAAAAATACTTATTTAAAAATTAAAGTCTTATCCTAGAATTTTAGTGTTTTATTACTTGCTATAAAAATTAGCAAACAATTCAAGAAAATTATAATTTTTTAACAGCAAGTGACTTGTGAGAACAAAATAATAATAAATAGTGTTTAAGTTATCCAAAATCAAAACTATTTTTCTAAAATTGTTTACTTTTAATGATGGTTAGTTAGAAATCAATTCTAAAACCTAATAAATGAATAAAGGATACTAAATTAATCTTTTTATCTAAAAATTGATTAAAATACTTATAATTTTATTAAAAGAATCTAATTTTGCTTTTCCGATAATATTTATTAAGAAAATAAAACAAATTGTTTAAAACAAAAAAATTGCAAAATTACATGAATAAAACCTTTTTTTTCCCTTTGTACAGAAATTTTTGGTTAAAATCAAATTATTCTTTATTTTCGTCTTATTAAAAATATTTATATACCTTTATCTAGACAAGTTACTACAACTGACCACAACTAACCACAATAGGCAAATAATCCACTAAAATTATTATTTTATATTCAAATCTATTTCGTGGGAACAAAAAACAATAAGAGATAGACTTTAGGTTAGCCCAAATCAATTATTTTTAAAAAGTTTCACTTTAGAAGAGAGTTAGTTTTAAATATCCTTCATAATACAAAAATTATTAAACAATTCTTAAAATCTATAAATTAATTAGGTATACTTTTTAAAATTTACCGTAGTATCTCTAACAAATTACGAAATAAGATCAGAAAGGCAAAATTAACTTTTTTAATAAATTTTTAAGTTTTCTTGACCTAAATGAAAATGTTAGAATTTTTCTAAAATAGTAATTGGAAAGGGCATGAGAAGTTAAAAGATATATTCAAGGAAATTTTTTTTTTTTTTTTTTTTTTTTTTTTTTTTTTTTTTTTTTTTTTTTTTTTTTTTTTTTTTTTTTTTTTTTTTTTTTTTTTTTTTTTTTTTTTTTTTTTTTTTTTTTTTTTTTTTTTTTTTTACATGATAAAACCTATTTTTACTTTTTTATTAAAGAAAAATTTTTAGTTAAAAATCAAATTATTCTATTATTTTTAAGTCTTTTTTATTAAAAATGTATTTATAAAATTAATATTTTATTTTTAAAAGTTACTACAACTGAAAACAACTAACCCACAATAGCAAATAATCACTAAAATTATTATTTTTATATTCAAATCTATTTCTTGGGAACAAAAAAATAAAGATAGACTTTAGGTTGCCCAAATCAATTATTTTAAAAAAAGTTCACTTTAGAAGAGATTAGTTTAAATATCCTTCATAATCAAAAAATTATTAAACAATTCTTAAAATCTTATAAATTAATTAGGTATACTTTTAAAATTTACGTAGTCTCTAACAAATTAGAAATAGATAAACAAAAATTTTTTATAAATTTTTAAGTTTTCTTGACCTAAATGAAAAATGTTAGAATTTTTTTCAAAATAGTAATTGGAAAGGGCAGGAAGTAAAGATATATTCAGGAAATAGTCTCTGCTTAATAATTTTAAGTTACTTAACAATGTTTAAATTGAAAAAAAATAAATTAAAAAATACTTATTTAAAAATTAAAGTCTTATCCTAAATTTTTAGTTTTTATTTTGCCATAAAAATTAGCAAACAATTCAAAATTATTAAAGAATATTTAACAAAATATAATAAAAGTTTAATATCAAATCAAAATTTTCAAAATAGTTTTTTAATATGGTTGTTAGAACATTTTAAATTTAAATAATTAAACCTAAAATGAATATATATCTAAAAAATTTTAAAAACTTAAATTTTATTAAAAATATTTATTTTTAGATATATTTATTGAAAATAAAAATTTAAAAAAAAAAAAATTAAAAATTAATGAATAAAATTTTTTACCTTTTTACATTTTGTAAAAAATTTTCTTAAAATTTTTTTTATTAAAATTTTATAATTTATTAAAATACTAATCAACATAACCACAATGACAAAAACCACTAAAATAATTATAATATTTTTTATTAACAAAAACAATAAAAAACTTAGAGTTAGACTAAATTATTTTTAAAAATTTTTTAAAAATTTTTTAATATCTTTAATAAAATTATAAACAATTTTAAAATCTTAAAATTAATAGGTAATTTTTAAAATTTACCGTATATCTTAACAAATTACAAATAAGATCAGAAGGCAAAATTAACTTTTTTAATAAATTTTTAAGTTTTTGACCTAAATGAAAAATGTTAAATTTTTTCAAAAATATAATTGGAAAGGAAAGGAAATAGTCAGTCTCTGCTTAATAATTATAAGTTACTTAACCCAAAATGCTTTATTTAAATTGAAAAGAATAATAAATTAAAAAAAAAATAACTTATTTAAAAAATTAATGTCTTATCCTAGAATTTTTAGTGTTTTTATTACTTGTCCATATAAAAATTAGCAAACAATTCAAGAAAATTATAATTTTTAACAGCAAGTGACTTGTGAGAACAAAAATAATAATAAATAGTGTTTAAGTTATCCAAAATCAAAATATTTTTCTAAAATTGTTTACTTTTAATGATGGTTAGTTAGAAATCAATTCAAAAAACCTAATAAATGAATAAAGGATACTAAATTAATCTTTTTATCTAAAAAATTGATTAAAATACTTATAATTTTATTAAAAAGAATCTAATTTTTGCTTTTCCGATAATATTTATTAAGAAAATAAAACAAATTGTTTAAAACAAAAAAAAATTGCAAAAATTACATGATTAAAACCTTTTTTTTCCCCTTTTTTACAGAAATTTTTGGTTAAAATCAAATTTTTCTTTATTTTTCGTCTTATTAAAAATATTTATATACCTTTTTATCTAGACAAGTTACTACAACTGACCACAACTAACCACAGTAGATATGCTATGTATGTACGACCATCATAAGGGTAGTTTTTCCCATGTATTTCTTATGGGAGAAATTTCAGCCCCTAAAACACAATTTTATATCCATCTTCAACCCTTATCCAAAATAGAGGATGATTTTAAATAGGGGTAGTTTAGGAATCTTAGGCTAAAGGTATTACGTCACATGCGGGGGCCCCCCACGCTTAGGCCGGGGGCGTAGGCTCAGGGCACTACACAATCTTAACCTAACTATATTTATGTCACCTGTCAAATCCATGTTGTGACGTCATCATGGTCATCGGGTCATTTTGGAAATAATTAAATATGTCGCCAGCTCATCATTGGAAATAATTAAATAAAAACCTAGCAGGATTCGAACCACCCGTCGCTCCGTCCAAACGCTTCAAAACCCAATTCCAATTTCCAATTTCATATTGCATATATTAATTTCTTTAGTTTACAGTTTATAATATTTACAATTCATTTTATTTACATATCTCACAATTTTCCCTGTTCGGGATCGTGCGATAGATTAGCCAGGAGGGCCGGAGTGGATTTTCTCTCCTTGGGGGGTAAATACTATAATACGTATTATAGCGTAGGTCGTTTCCCGGGGTGACCTTATAAACGACATTGGGCAGTTGTGATTACTAAGAAGTTTAAGTTTATTTGTTTATTTTTGCTATTTTGTTTTATTTTTTGGGTGTTTTTAACAGGAAAACGTCAAGAAAAAACCTGCTTGATGTTATTCAGGTACGTTTTTCGTAGCGCGCCTACGAAGATGAAACCAAGTTTCCTTGGTGTATTCATTCATACTTTCAGTCTATTCACATTCTTGCCTTATTCATTTATTCATTTATTCATTCATACTTATATGTACATTAACTCATTCATACTTTATTGATTTATTTTATATTATACTGCATATTGAAGTCTACAGGCTTATTTGTTGTCCTTGCTGGTTATTTGGGTACTGCACTAAATGTGCTTGTGCTGAAAACTAGCAGGGAACCTCTCTAGCTAACTTTGAGACTCTGCTATTATTACAATATCTCAGGTGACAGCTGAGTTCGTTTCCGAACCCAAAAACTGGGGGAGTTCGTCTGTTCCCTCTTTTAAGACCGGCTAAAAATAGAATTATATTTATTGAAGATTCAAATTAAATTTTATCCCGGGTACCGTTTGGTACTACCCTTGGGATTTTTATGGAGGGTTCCTAAGTGGTTCCTTTATCATTTAAGAGTAACCACAGGCCTAGTGCTCGGCAGTGTCGGCTTCAAATAAATGATCAAAGTCCAAATTTGGGACTTTGACCTATATTCCCGATTTTTCCCGGGTACACTAGTAGTACCTCTGTACTTTTGCAGGGTGGTTCCCAGAACCCTTCCCTAAACTTTGGCACCAAACTGGGTGCTAGTGCTCAGTAGTGTCCCTACGTAATTCACGCCGAAAGTTGAAAATGATGAAAAATTCCTCTTTATTCCCGGTTTTATCCCGTACACTGCGGGGTACCGACCTTGGTACTTGTGCAGGGTTCTTCCCTGATGTCCCCTCTTCCTTGCTGTACTAAATTGGGCAGTAGTGCCCGGTAGTGTAATGGTGAAAATCACCTCTAAAGTTGAAAATAATATGAAATTCCCTTTTGTTCCCGGATTTATCCCGTACACTGGGTACCGCTTCGGGGTTTGTCATTAAAAGATTCCTTATTTTATCCCCTTTAAAATGAGACTAAATTGGTTGCTAGTACTCTGCAGTATCCCGGTTAAAACTAATAAAACGTAAAGACAAAAAACAAATTTAGCAAATTTATCCCCTTATTCCCCAAAAATTAATAACAGCGGAACAGAGGCGCCGTCCGTCTTAGTGCAATGACGGCAGCGTCCTCTGCCCTTATGTAAATAAAGTCCCGTTAAACTGGGAGGGAACGAAGGCGCCGTCCGTCTGAGTGCAATGACGGCAGCGTCCTCCGTTCTAATCTGGAAATAAATAAAAGTTATCCTGGGCCTGCCTGTGGAAACAAGGCGGCCCGTATCCTGGAAAGAAAAGATGTACGATTTTCCAGGGTTTCTTGAAAAAGAAACCCTCGGGATAGGTGGTCGGGTATTCTTGAAAAAGAATAATAATAAATAAAACTCCAGATTTTAAAATAATCAGCCCAAACACACCATCACACTTCGCCTCGAAAACCACAACGGGATTACAGGAAAGCTGGCCAAATTCGCAGAGCAGCAAACAAAATGAAGATACTAAAAATAACTTTACTAATACCAAATTAACCTGGGAGTGCCAAAAGGCAACTCCCGGTATCTAGCCAGATGTCGTCGCTAAGACCACTGAATCTCGACTGACTGCTCCGCGGATTTCGGCCGGCTTTTATGCAATTCCGTGACACCACCCCACTAGAGGAGAAGTGCGATGAGGGTGATTGGGGCTTCTTTATTACAAAAAGAAACCCCCTAACAAATAACAAAAATTTCGTTCAAAAAAAACTTAGTCTTAAAACTAGATCACAATAATTTTGTCTAATGCTTTAGAGCATAAGTCCAAAGCTCACATTTACTTAAAGTCTTTACGTCTTTACAAAAATCCTTTGAATTTTACTAAAGTTTACAGCACGTTAAATTTACATTATAAAATTTACATTCATTTAATGTCCACATCCAAACTCCTATTTTAAAAGAAACCCTTTCTAAACTAATATTCCCAGGACTACGTATTTACATAAATTCAAATTAACATTTCATTTAATGTTTTACAAAAACTTTTAAAATACTAAAGCTTAACAGCTAAATTCTTTTTCTATATCTAAACCAATTTTCACATTACAAGTTACAAAAATTTTCAGTTATATTTACATAAATTCTCAAAATTGACAATTTGACTTTTATCTTTTATTATTTAACACATTAAAACTGGATAACTCTTCCTTACTTAAACCCCAAAATAATTAACTTTAAGCTTTCCCTTTTTAGTCCACCCCACTTAGAGGTGACATGCCTAATAAATTAAAATAAAATAGAAAACAACTCTGGTCTTCCCTTTTTATCCCACTTATCTAGTAACTCGGCGCCTTTTATTGCGCGGTGGGCCAGTTACTAAGGTAAGTCCTACTAATAACCTCCACGGCCGCGTCTGGGGCAGAGTCCCGAAGAGCCACCCTTAGCTACTTCACTAGAATAGTGAGAAATCCACCCTACTTAGAATCAAAAATCAAAAATAAAGTTTAACTGTCTAAATCCACCCCACTTAGGATGTAAAAGTTGTTATGAAAAACACTACACAAATAACTCATCTCTATCAGTACCGCTAACTTTCTAAAAGTCACCTTAGCCCTACTTAAACATTTGGAAACATAAATACATAAGAAACATGGCAACCTGCCAAAACAGTCATAGAAATGACTACAGCAAGTCCACTACAGCCTCTCCTAGGTCTGTAAACCCGTGAACCTTGCTATCCGGGACGAAACCCGACCAGAAAACCGGGACGACACCCAACTTGAAATCTGGATTTAAACCAAATGTAACTAAATCCCTAACAATCTTTCTGGCCCGTGACCTGTACTCATTAGTCGCGTACTAGAGTTCAATATATAAAAAAAAACTTACAGACAGTTAAAATCAAAGAGAAAGTATGACTTCAAAACAAATAAAATACACAGTTATTAATTAACTTGAATCCCCTGAAATGATTACTAACACTTTTTAATAACATTACTTCTGCTCGGAAGAATTATCCTTATACAAATTATCTGCTTGGCTTTTGCCTTATAAAACGTTATATTTAAATACAAGAAAAATAAATCTGGGAAATTCCCTAAACTTAAACTACCCTTTTTGTTACTTCCGCTTTCGTCACAGGGAGGTCAAAACAGGAGCTAAAGAGTTATTCACCCCGCACTCTCGCCGTCAGAGTTATTCACCCTGTCTCACGGTCGTGCCTTTTCCTCCCCACGGCGCAAACAGTAGTACCTATTGCTACAGGGCGGCAACCATTGCTTCGGGTGCCACCGCGTACAATGTTTCCCCAAACTTAACTACCTTTTTGGCTAATTTCGCCTTCGTCACAGGATGACTACTAAGGTACAGAAGCTAACGGCTATTCGCTGTCTTTTATGCCCTGTCCCCTTTTCGCCCTTCCCGCGGCGCTACAGGGCGGCAGCTATTATTTCAAGCGCCACCGCGTACAATGAGAAACAAAATTAAACAACAAATTAGTTATAAAAATGACAAAGCTAAATACTTATAATTAAATTTACACAGTTACCACAGTTAGTTAAAACTACCCCTCTTTTTAACAAATTTAAAAGAAATCGCTTACTAAAGCACCCGGGTGTAAAAATAAAGTCAGTAAAGTTACTACACTAACCTGGAACGCACCTTTAATTTCCCTTAACAACAAAAAAAACAATAGTTCGGTACCAAATTCCGCGTTACGAAAAACGCCCTAAAAAGGAGAAGCCCAAAACCCGGGACGAAACCCAACAAAAATAATTCTGGGTAAAAAGGTACTTACACAAAGTACAACGCCGGACGACACCGGTAAAACGGGACGAAACCCAACCCAAGAATTACTAAAAACCCGGCCCTGGAAAAATGGTACCCCTGAACAAAACAAAAAAATAAGAAAAAGAAATTAAAGTGCCCTGTTCCCCAAAACAACAACTTTAACCTTTACTAACCCTGACTAAAACAAATGCAACAACCCCGGTAAAATTATTAATATAAAACTAATTAATTAACCCGTACAATAATATAAACCCCAAATATTAAATAATTAAAACGTGGTAACCGATATTTATCAAGAAATAGAAAATTAAAACGTTTTTAAAAGAAAATAAAAAATATTATTTAGTTAATCTAAAAATAGAAATACAACTTATTTAATAAAAAAAAATTAACAACAAATCTTTTTAGTTGCTTGATAACTGTAATGTGAAATTTAAAACTTTATATTTAGTGACTTCTGTCCTGAAGAATTAACTTTTTATTACATTTATTTGACGAACTCCGGGTTCTCCGGCTTTATCCGGTACTGGTGGCATTCTTTCTGCCAAACTCAGTGCCACTTAGTTGGGCGCCATGAAAACTAGCAGGGAACCTCTCTAGCTAACTTTGAGACTCTGCTATTATTACAATATCTCAGGTGACAGCTGAGTTCGTTTCCGAACCCAAAAACTGGGGGAGTTCGTCTGTTCCCTCTTTTAAGACCGGCTAAAAATATAATTATATTTATTGAAGATTCAAATTAAATTTTATCCCGGGTACCGTTTGGTACTACCCTTGGGATTTTTATGGAGGGTTCCTAAGTGGTTCCTTTATCATTTAAGAGTAACCACAGGCCTAGTGCTCGGCAGTGTCGGCTTCAAATAAATGATCAAAGTCCAAATTTGGGACTTTGACCTATAATTCCTGATTTTTCCCGGGTACACTAGTGAGTACTACCTCTGTACTTTTGCAGGGTGGTTCCTAGAACCCTTCCCTAAACTTTGGCACCAAACTGGGTGCTAGTGCTCAGTAGTGTCCCTACGTAATTCACGCCGAAAGTTGAAAATGATGAAAAATTCCTCTTTATTCCCGGTTTTATCCCGTACACTGCGGGGTACCGACCTTGGTACTTGTGCAGGGTTCTTCCCTGATGTCCCCTCTTCCTTGCTGTACTAAATTGGGCAGTAGTGCCCGGTAGTGTAATGGTGAAAATCACCTCTAAAGTTGAAAATAATATGAAATTCCCTTTTGTTCCCGGATTTATCCCGTACACTGCGGGGTACCGCTTCGGGGTTTGTCATTAAAAGATTCCTTATTTTATCCCCTTTAAAATGAGACTAAATTGGTTGCTAGTACTCTGCAGTATCCCGGTTAAAACTAATAAAACGTAAAGACAAACACAAATTTAGCAAATTTATCCCCTTATTCCCCAAAATTAATAACAGCGGAACAGAGGCGCCGTCCGTCTTAGTGCAATGACGGCAGCGTCCTCTGCCCTAACATGTAAATAAAGTCCCGTTAAACTGGGAGGAACGAAGGCGCCGTCCGTCTGAGTGCAATGACGGCAGCGTCCTCCGTTCTAATCTGGAAATAGTAAAGTTATCCTGGGTCTGCCTGTGGAAACAAGGCGGCCCGTATCCTGGAAAGAAAAGATGTACGATTTTCCAGGGTTTCTTGAAAAAGAAACCCTCGGGATAGGTGGTCGGGTATTCTTGAAAAAGAATAATAATAAATAAAACTCCAGATTTTAAAATAATCAGCCCAAACACACCATCACACTTCGCCTCGAAAACCACAACGGGATTACAGGAAAGCTGGCCAAATTCGCAGAGCAGCAAACAAAATGAAGATACTAAAAATAACTTTACTAAGACCAAATTAACCTGGGAGTGCCAAAAGGCAACTCCCGGTATCTAGCCAGATGTCGTCGCTAAGACCACTGAATCTCGACTGACTGCTCCGCGGATTTCGGCCGGCTTTTTATGCAATTCCGTGACAGTGCTGTCTCCATCGGGGGAATACAACTCAGCTCTGCGGCGTTTCTGTGTCGCGGCTTCATCAGGCATATGCGATTCTTCAGAATTTACTGCCCCAGCTAGCTCGTTATGCGGGAACAGGACTCCTTTGCCCTTACCCCGATGAAGCTCTAGGACCTCTTTACGAGCCATGCCCGGGCCGGCGTTACCAGGCGTGGACGTGGTATCTGGCCCTTTATTGTTCCTTCCTTTACTTAGTTCTTTACTGTTGCATGACGTACGCGCGCTCCGCGGAGGCGTGCGTATCATGATTGACTGAATTTAGTTCACAATTCCAAAATTCAAGGTCGACGGGAGTTTTATTTAGTCCTGATTTCTTTCCCGTTCCTTTCTCTTCCTTTTTCTCCAGTTTAATCTTGATCCAGCAAGCGTTGCTTAGTATATTGGCACCTAGTGCTCAATTTCCATGCTCATTCTTACGACGCGGCTCCTTCTGGATCCAGGTGTCGACGGGTTTCCAAATAGGCTTAGTTCTTTTCCTGGTACCTCCTTTTTGCCGCCTACACAAGTGCAGCGCTCTAGATTTACGGTTTCCTAGCCTAAAGGTACCTGGTGCCCATTACAACTGGCTTTTCCTTAACTCGGGTATATTTCTGGAACCAGTCCTCGACGGTTCTTTAGGTCGGTCTAGTTCTCTTCCGTACTCTTCCTTCTTCCTCCCTGCAAACTTGCAGCGCTCTAGAACCACGGTTGGTCACAGAGGTGGCACCTAGTGCGCACCACCGACGGCTCACTCTTACTACGCGTTTATCTCCAGAACCAGACCTCGACGGGTCTTCTGGTTGGTTTCATTTCCTTCTCTGCAATCCTTCCTTTCTTCCTGCAAACTTGCAGCGTCCTAAAACTACGGTTTCCCACTATGGCGGCACCTAGTGCTCACCACCGACGACTCGCTCTTACGACGCGCGTATCTCCGGAATCAGACTGCGACGGCTCTCCCGGTTGGTTTAGTTCTCTTCCTTACTATCCTCTCTTCCTTTCTGCAAACTTGCAGCGCCCTAAAACCATGGTTGGCCACAGAGGCGGCACCTAGTGCAGCACCTTCGATGTGGTTCCCTTCCAATGGCTCTCCTGGCGATTCCGGGCGACAACCACCCTTGGTTTCCCCAATATATCTTCTAAACCACAGCCTGGATGTGCCTGCCAAACCTTCCGGCTCTATTGACACGGTTTGGTATATTTCTACGACGTCATCTTCGTGGGTTTCCTTCTTCTGGACCTCGACCGCGCGGGCGACAGGAGCCAATCAACTATACGTAAAGCGACGGCTCTCTGCCCCAAAAACCGTATCCTTTCTTCTACGGTTTCGATCGGGAACAAAGTACCGGATCAACAAAGTGCAATGTGACGGTGTCTTTGCCCCTTACCTAAAGAAATAAATTAAATAAAATTACATCCACACCCTCCTGGGGAAACAGGGGCCAACTACCTGAAGATTCAAGGTGTAAGCACTCCCTGTTCAATTCCTGAAAGTGAGTAAACAACAAAAAAAATAAATAAAACAACGTTTTTCTTTCAAAAACAGGGGCCCAATCTCTCTAGATCCCCAGCATTCTACCCGATAACCAAAAATACGGGTTCTATAAATTACGGCCAAGATTCAAACTTTCAACCAAAATAAAATTAAATTAAATTAAACCTGGGATTACCGTACTACCTAAAAAGGTGTCGGCTATATTCCCGGTATCTAGTCTAGATGTTTACTCCTCGGAGTACTGAAATCGACTGACTGCTATGGCGAATCGGGCCTTAATTTATAGATCCCGTAGCAGTCTTGTCTCCATCGGGGGAATACAACTCAGCTCTGCGGCGTTTCGGTGTCGCGGCTTCATCAGGCATATGCGATTCTTCAGAATTTACTGCCCCAGCTAGCTCGTTATGCGGGAACAGGACTCCTTTGCCCTTACCCCGATGAAGCTCTAGGACCTCTTCACGAGCCATGCCCGGGCCGGCGTTACCAGGCGTGGACGTGGTATCTGGCCCTTTATTGTTCCTTCCTTTACTTAGTTCTTTACTGTTGCATGACGTACGCGCGCTCCGCGGAGGCGTGCGTATCATGATTGACTGAATTTAGTTCACAATTCCAAAATTCAAGGTCGACGGGAGTTTTATTTAGTCCTGATTTCTTTCCCGTTCCTTTCTCTTCCTTTTTCTCCAGTTTAATCTTGATCCAGCAAGCGTTGCTTAGTATATTGGCACCTAGTGCTCAATTTCCATGCTCATTCTTACGACGCGGCTCCTTCTGGATCCAGGTGTCGACGGGTTTCCAAATAGGCTTAGTTCTTTTCCTGGTACCTCCTTTTTGCCGCCTACACAAGTGCAGCGCTCTAGATTTACGGTTTCCTATCCTAAAGGTACCTGGTGCCCATTACAACTGGCTTTTCCTTAATTCAGGTATATTTCTGGAACCAGTCCTCGACGGTTCTTTAGGTCGGTCTAGTTCTCTTCCGTACTCTTCCTTCTTCCTCCCTGCAAACTTGCAGCGCTCTAGAACCACGGTTGGTCACAGAGGTGGCACCTAGTGCGCACCACCGACGGCTCACTCTTACTACGCGTTTATCTCCAGAACCAGACCTCGACGGGTCTTCTGGTTGGTTTCATTTCCTTCTCTGCAATCCTTCCTTTCTTCCTGCAAACTTGCAGCGTCCTAAAACTACGGTTTCCCACTATGGCGGCACCTAGTGCTCACCACCGACGACTCGCTCTTACGACGCGCGTATCTCCGGAATCAGACTGCGACGGCTCTCCCGGTTGGTTTAGTTCTCTTCCTTACTATCCTCTCTTCCTTTCTGCAAACTTGCAGCGCCCTAAAACCATGGTTGGCCACAGAGGCGGCACCTAGTGCAGCACCTTCGATGTGGTCCCTTCCAATGGCTCTCCTGGCGACTCCGGGCGACAACCACCCTTGGTTTCCCCAATATATCTTCTAAACCACAGCCTGGATGTGCCTGCCAAACCTTCCGGCTCTATTGACACGGTTTGGTATATTTCTACGACGTCATCTTCGTGGGTTTCCTTCTTCTGGACCTCGACCGCGCGGGCGACAGGAGCCAATCAACTATACGTAAAGCGACGGCTCTCTGCCCCAAAAACCGTATCCTTTCTTCTACGGTTTCGATCGGGAACAAAGTACCGGATCAACAAAGTGCAATGTGACGGTGTCTTTGCCCCTTACCTAAAGAAATAAATTAAATAAAATTACATCCACACCCTCCTGGGGAAAGCAGGGGCCAACTACCTGAAGATTCAAGGTGTAAGCACTCCCTGTTCAATTCCTGAAAGTGAGTAAACAACAAAAAAATAAATAAAACAACGTTTTTCTTTCAAAAACAGGGGCCCAATCTCTCTAGATCCCCAGCATTCTACCCGATAACCAAAAATACGGGTTCTATAAATTACGGCCAAGATTCAAACTTTCAACCAAAATAAAATTAAATTAAATTAAACCTGGGATTACCGTACTACCTAAAAAGGTGTCGGCTATATTCCCGGTATCTAGTCTAGATGTTTACTCCTCGGAGTACTGAAATCGACTGACTGCTATGGCGAATCGGGCCTTAATTTATAGATCCCGTAGCACCACCCCACTTAGGGTAGAATGTGCAGGGAGATAGAAAGAGATTGGGGCTCTTTATTCAAGAACCCACAATACAAAATCTCTTTCCAAAACTAAAATACAAAATACCTCCCTAAAACTAAACCCTAACTACCCTAAGCCTAGCGCTACGAGCTATAAATTACTGACCTAATCCTAATCTGAGTTGAGCTACGCCCAACATTTACATTACTAACTTATAACTTAACTAATTCGGCGACATATCACCATAAACAAAGGTATGTTCTTTCCTAACTAACTTTAACATAAACTGGGAATTATCCCACCCCACTTAGGGTAAATATTCCTAATATTTTTCCTAACTAGCCTAATTAAACTTCCTAACCTAAATCTGGCATTATCCCACCCCATTTAGGGTAAGCCTAGCAAAATGACAAAAATCTTAATTAAAACATATAACATTCCACCCCACTTAGGGTAATATTCATGACGTAAATGTTAATACAAATTAGGACTTCTTTAATCTTTCCAGCTTGCCAAAAGTTCAATTACATTACTAACTTGTTTGATTTGCAATATATATTTTTTTCTTACATGTCTCCATTTTCTACATTTTTACTTAAATAATTCTTCCTTGCTTAACTTTTCTCAAAATTCTAAAATTATCTCTTTATATGTCTCCCTTTCATTATTCTATTTTCTTTATTCTTTCACCCTATTTAGTATAAAATTTAAAATCTTTTAAATAATTCAAACTTACTAACTCTTTAATTAATTTCATCTCTATTACTTCTTGACTAATTATTCCCATTTAAATTTCCAAAAATAGTCCACCCCACTTAGATTTCCATAATGTTTATATACTTGGGTCAACACACCCCCCTTAGACTATAAACTTAGCTTTCTATACAGAAATAACTTTAACCAAAACTAACTCTCAACTTTCTGTCTAGTATCGTTAATTTTCAGAGCTCACCTTTGGCCATACTTTAAAACTTTCAGAAAAAATTACATAATATCTCCTCTCTGGCTACCTGCCAATAGCACAAGTTACGACAGCCCTTCTATGAGGTCCTCTCATAATCCTGAAGGATCCTGCTGCCCTCCTGTAACTTGCCTATAATAAACACCCATTACTTCATTTCCCTTTTTAAATCTTTTTCTGACCAGTGACTCCTATTTATTAATCCCATACTAGCCTACTTTTAACTTTCATGAAACTCTCCTCCTACTAAGTTTATATCTTTCCTACAAAATTAACATTTGTGGCTTCTGCCTTAAAGAAGTCCCCAGACTATAAGATTTCTCTGAAACTTAGGTTGAATTTTTTTTCTTTAATTTATATTACTCCTTTGACTAGAGTTTTACCCTGCTAGGAAGAATTACTTTTACATTAAAATTTCCCTAACTTTTTTCCATTGTCAAGTAAACAGATTTATCCCTATGATTTTTTTGTGTGTATTTATTATGTATGTAAACTAAAAGTTTAATTCTAGATTTTCTAAAAGACTTGTAATAATAGTAAAGAAAGTCCTAACCTATATTTTTCCCTAGTAAATCCCTGATTCCTACTTGTTTCTAAATTTAAACTTATCTGTCTTGGGCGGCAGTCAGTAACCATTTGGCACTAATCCTGTGCCGCGCACCAAGAATTCTTAAAACTAACCTAACTGTTTACATGTCTGTCTTGGGACGGCAATCAGTAACCATTTAGCACTAATCCTGTGCCGTTCACCAAGAATCCTTAATATTTACAATCCTTATAAACTAATTCCTTAAAACTAAGCCTTAACTACTAACCTACAAACTAACTCACACCCGGAAAAGTTAAACAAAAATGGTGTCCGTGAGCTTAAAACTATCCTAACACTAACTCACACCCGGCACAATGGTGTCCGTAACTCATAGAGCGTCCATATAGAGCACTACCGGAGCGTCTCTATATTACCTGGCGCGAACTAACGTTTAGTTCTTGGAGCACTTTTCAGCGTCTCTCGCACTTTTCGTTTATTTTGTGCACTATCGCGTGGGTCATGTCCGGGTAATGTCACATTGGGGTCGCTAACATCTGGTGGCTCTTCTTTCGGTTCCGGTGCTGGTGAATGGCTCGTCCCTGGTGTGGGGACCGTGGTGCGGCATTGTTGCTGTGTTAGCCTCTGGCGCTCAAGTTTCTCCAGTTCTAGTTGCTGCAGCAATCGCAGAAAGCGATCCCGAGTAACCAAAAATCCATGCCAACGATAGGTTTCGGGCTCCCTCGGAATCCCAAGTTCATCTAGTAATTTGTTGAACTTTGTTTTAGTAGCTAGGAAACCGGTCCAGTCGTACTCTTCCTTATCCCGAGATTCAGTCAGGTCGCTGTTTGGGTCAATAAGGGCTACCGTGACGTCCGGAGTGTTCGTGAGTTCGGTCGTTTCTTCTTCGGTCGGTACTGGTTGCATCCCTTGATCCTCCGGGTTTTTGTCTCTCACGCCGTCGTCGGAGGAGGTCGAGGAGGGCTCGCCATTTGACTGTTCGTCGGGATGGAAACTAGTGTCGCTTGTGGTTTCTTCGGAACTCGAGGTTCGTGTTCGGCGTCGACATCTTGGTCTTCTAGGTCGTAGGTCGTCCAGGTGGCATTTTGAGTAAACCCCATCTTTGTCTATCACATATGTGGAATCTCCAAGTACTTCCACAACTTTATGCGGCCCGGTCCAGGTCTTATCAAAAATGTCCTTCCGTGGATTAAAATTCCGACACCATACCAAGTCGCCTACGATAAAAGACTGTGTTGGTTGTCGCGGTGGGGAGCATACTTTAATTTGTACCTTCTTTGGTGTTGATTCGCTTCTTGTCGGGTGTGTTCAAGCTCCTCGAGTCTCTGTTGTGGGTCCAGTTGTGGTTCCATCCCTGTCCATTCGCCAGGTCGCCTTAGCTCCTGTCCGTAGAGTAACTGTGCCGGGGTTTCGCCAGTGGCTTCGTTTTTTCGTGACCGGAGCGCGTACAGTATCTGGGGTAAATGAAGGTCCCAATTATCGTCAGGTTTTTCAATCATCATTGCTCGGAATGCCTTCTTCATTTCTTGCCAACGGCGTTCGACCGGATTGGCCTGCTGGTGATATATCGGGGACGATATCCACCTGATATTTTTTTGTCGGCACATCCGTTCGAAGGCTTCTGAGCGAAATCTGGCGTCCGCATCTGATCGTATAATCGCCGGGGTTCCCCACTCCGAGAATATCTCATTCTTCAAATAAGCAATTATGGTCTGACTATTTACTTGTACGTAGGACTTTGCTTTGACATATCGGGTAAAAAGATCTGATACCGTTATGATATATTTGTTCTTTCGCCGGGTTTCCCGATACGGCCCCATAATGTCGATGGATATCGCGTAGAAGGGACAAGGTGCTTGTAGGTCGCCTTGCGGGGCATTTTGTTGGAGTTTGCTCTCTTAGTCTGGGCGCACACATCACACTGCTGTACATAGTCCTTCACGTCTCTGTCAATATTGCTCCAATACATTGTTCTTTTTATTTGGCGCGTGTTTCAGGCGCCCCGGGTGCAAGGCGTCCTCGTGGTCGTGGTACGTAGCCATGACGCCCATTTGATTGACGCGTGGCACTACTAAGCGAGGCCCTTCTGCCGAGGTTTTATATAAGTATCCATCCTGACGTGGTAATGATACCACCAGGGCCCCGAAACTCAGGTGGGGCTTCAGCTAAGTGCTGCCAGAGTCGAATGGTATGTTTAACTTCCTCGTCTGTTTCTTGCGTCTGCTTTATTCTGGCGATTAGCTCTGTCGTATCTACTATGTACGCAGGAGCAATGTCTACAATCGATGGAGGGACCATACGTTCCTCATTGGTAACTTCCGCAGGGACTTGCTCTTCTTCGGGGTTTCGTGATAAATAATCTGAAAACTGGTTTTCTGTCCCTTTACAGTGCTCGATGGAGAAACTGAACTCCTGCAGCAATAGCGCCCACCGTGTTAATTTTGCCTTGGTGTCTTTCATGGTATGTAACCATGTCAACGCCCGAGAGTCCGTCCTTAACACGAATGGGCGATCCTCCAGGTAAGGTCTGAACCTTTAATGGCCCAAATGGCAGCCAGGCATTCCTGTTCATTCACGTGATAATTCTGTTCAGTCTGCGAAAGTTTGGCAGAGGCATAAGAAATGACTTTCTTCTCTCCTTGATCCCCCAATTGGTATAAGGTCGCCGCGATCCCGGTCTTACATGCGTCCGTCTGGAGATATACGTCTTCCCGGGTTCAGGGCGACTTAGCCTAATGGTCGTTGTAGGGCCAACTTAATCTTGTCAAATGCCGTCTGTTCCCTTGGTCCCCAGCGGAATGATGAGCTGGTCTTGAGCTGGTCCGTGAGTGGCTCCAGTAGTTCCGCGGCATGGTCCACGTATTCCCTAATCCAATTAATTATTCCAAGGAAACTTCTCAGTTCTTTGCGTGTTTTTGGCGGTGGAAAGCCGTAGATTTGCTTCAAATGTTTCTCCTGTGGTATAGTCCTATCTCCGCTAATGCGGTGTCCTAAGTAGTCCAGCTCCGACTTCCCAAATGCGCATTTTCTAATGAGCATCGGAGGCCGTATATCTGCAATCGTTCCAGGACCTTGCGCAAATGTTCCAAATGCGTTTCGTGGTTGTCTGAATATATAATGACATCATCGAGATATACCTTGGCGAATTGGTGTAATTCACCGGCTAATACTTCTGTCATTAGTTTTTGAAACGTAGCCGGGGCTGTCTTTAGCCCGAAAGGCATCAATTAAACTGGTACTGACTTCCGTCTGGGGTACCAAATGCGGTCAAGTGTCGGGATTCTGGGTGTATTGGAATCTGCCAATATCCTGATTTCAAATCCAAGGTCGTAAAGATTTTGGCTTGTCCAAGTTCCTTAAGCGTATCCGGTATCGCGGGCAATTGAGAAGTTTCGTCGAGCGTCTGGAGATTGAGCTTTCTATAATCTACGCAGAATCTAGGTTTCCCGTCCTTCTTCCCGACTATGACAATCGGGGAGGCATAATTTGAATTGCTTGGCGTTATAACCCCTGCTCTTAACATTTCGGCGATCTGGCTGTTAACTATCTGCTTCTTATTTTCCGATAGAGGTACGGTCTCAGGCGGAACGGGACCGCGTCTTTATTTAATCTTATAACATGATGGACGGCCTTGGTAGTAGTTTGTTGTATCCCTTCTCTAAACAGCTCTCTAAAGTCAACTAAAATTTGGGCGTATTCTTGACGATATCCCTGCGGTAAATCTGGAAGGGTTACTCGTATAGCCTCTTCTTTCGCCGCGCCCTTTGTTTCCTCTCTTCCTAAGTAAGCTATTTGCCGTGGATTGCTCCCAAAGTGCACACAGCGTCGCTCCACATCTAGCAATACTGCATTGTTGATAAACCACGGCATTCCCAGAATGATATCTTCGTTAAGAGAATCAGCAGCCGTGAATGTCTCTGTGTAAGTCTGGTCCTTGATTTTTATATTTAATTTTACTGCACCTCTTGTGTCAAAGCATTTTTTTCCGCAGGCAGTTTTAAGCCCTGGCCTGGGGATACGGTATTGTATGTAGTCGGGTGCTAAAGCGCTTCTAATAAAATTTCTAGCAGCTCCGGTATCCAGGAGCGCATTGATAGTTCTCCCTTCTATTTCAACTTTCAGTCGGGGTGTACTTTCATTTGGTTCGGGATGTGATTAGCGGGTGCCAAAAATAGTCCTGTTTTATTATAGACGAACTGATCCTCCTCACTGTTATATAGTGTTTATGTTTAAGTTTTTTCTTGGGCGCCAGATATGGTTCCTCCCATATCCACTTCCTTTCTTTTTCCTTTGTTTCTCCTTCAAATGTTTTATAGTTTTTCAATCGTTCTTTTGTTTCGTCCCAAATGTTATTATTCCCTAATTGTTTTTTTTTGAAATGTTCCAGGCTATTTTGAGTCCTGGTTCCCCACTGGCTTCTGCCCTGTGGCATGGGATATTCTGATTGGACTAGGGAATCGATCCCTTCAATATTCATAAACTCTTGTCCTATTTTTGGTTGGTCTTGTCTTTGGTTATGATGGAGTGCCGGTTCACCATCGTGGCGTGGATAATCCGCCTTCACGCGGTTCATTTTCCCAGGAATCCTATCCTTTGGATCGCCAACCATCCAGGAAAATGTGCCCCTTGAGTTGGGCGACATGTCTCCATCGGGGAATACAACTCAGCTCTGCGGCGTTTCGGTGTCGCGGCTTCATCAGGCATATGCGATTCTT
>JAHBCN010009298.1:0-35645 GCA_019359885.1 Listronotus oregonensis | reverse complement strand
TCACCGCCGACTAAATAAATCAACTTTTAAATACAAATGAGTGGGCTTAAGTCGATATATTTTTCGTACACCTATTTTTCGGACATCCTTTATATTATTAAACTTGTTCCAATATAACGTTGTCTTTAAAACAGACTCTAGGAAAAAGGAAACGAGGACGATACAGGCAAGGACACCACTTTTCACGTTTCACAAGTAAACAAACGTTGTTTTCTTGAAGTAAGATATTGATCTATTTTGTCAAGCCAGGTTGCTTTAGACATCTTTGGTCCGGACTTTTTTTCCAGAACGCGTTAAAGATATATTCCGTTTTAAATGTTTTTGAATTTAAATAGAAATATGGTTTGATTTTATGTATGAAGTTTTAATAAAAAGAAAAGTTATTACTGTAGTATTAATAAAAAATGGACTTTCTTTGAGTGGTAGTGCGTTTATAAAAGGACAGTAATTGTAGCAAAGTTTTCAGTAGTTACGTGATATGATGGTGAAATAAAATTTAATAAGTTTTGAGAAACATTTAGTGGGAGTCAATGATAAAAATGTACTTGTTTTTAAAACAAAAATTTACAAAACCCTGTATATAAATACTTAACTTCAAAGTTCGAATGTAAGCTAATTTATTATTTAAAACAACTTTTTTGGATCGCCCCATATAACGCGTATTTGTTCAAATTAAAAGTTATTAATTTTTAAGAATGTAAAGCTTCATGTATGTGTCTCATACGCAATTGCGTTTCAGCACGGAAATTTTTTAATTTTAATAAAAAATAAATTCTTTGACGCTACAGCCTACACCGTGTTATTACAATCAAAGCTAATCCGAATTTACTTATCTTTTTTTTTTATCTTTACAAATTGTTTAGTTGTTTTAAAATAATGTCTAGGGTCTAATTTGAAATAAATACAAAATATATAAATTAGAGCCGAAAAATTCCAAAAGAGTAACTCGAGCTTTTTGAAAGCTACTGTGATAATTGATATAATCCACCTGTGCCAGTTGAATTAAGATCCTTCTAAATACTTTAAAATCGGTAAATAAATTTCATTTTACCCTAAAATACCGGGTTCCCACGAAATTACTTTTTGACTGCCGTTTTTTTTTATTTCTTTATTAGTGTAATCGAAACTTGATGGGGTTGTTATTTTAGCGAAACGTCTCACTCATATATGATAAGCTTTTCCGACATCCGGTTTCACTGGAAATAACTGAAATTTTGATCTTGTAGTGGGACACCCTGTATATTCTTTGATTTTCGAATTCTACAGATCGTTTTAGGTCCATCATTTTTATATTAGGTTTTGTCCAAATTCTATTTTTAAATTAAATTTATATTTTTTATTTAGAGTGCCTGGATCATTCTTAAATTATTTCACATTGCACGCACATGATAAGTAAATAAACCTGCTCATTTTAACTTATTGTTTTTAAATATTGAATTGAGGTGTCCGTTACTTTGTGATAGTTCATTTTTAATGTAAATAAACCTTTTACTTTGTTTACTACACTTTATAAACAGTGACTGTAGTTGTATATTACTATCAAACTGAAACCAGTTGATAATGTAGATACTACGAAACTGCAGTCACGTTTTATAAATTAACATAGTGATAGTAAACAAGTAAAACTGTGTCTCATTTACTAGTTATTGTTTTTAAATCATATGAGATGCGTTAATTAACACAAACCACCTTTTTTGTCTGTCAAACTTTTAAAAGCACGAAAGCAATTGTCTCTACTCCACCCTACCTAGCTTCTGATTTCATGGCAACCTACGATTTATTGCGACATATGGTGTATACCCTATTCAGTACAAAAAATAAACTATTACCTACATAATAAAACCAAAATTTTTCTAGCAAAAATTTAAAAATGTCGTAGTGTTTTACATCGTTAGAATCGCTTTAAAACACTGCATTTAGTAATGTTATAAAAGTCATATGTTTCTATTTAGGTTTTTGAGCTAGAGCATAAATACTAAAATAATAAGGTTTAGAGCCCTGTATTAAAAAAGTAAAAATTAAATTAAGTTTGTATTTTTCTAAAAGTAAATAAAGTATGTAGAGTGATTTTTAGATGATCATGGCAATCTACATGAAAACACTAAAATTTAATTTAAAAATAAAATTTGAACAAAACTCATTTAAAAACGACGATTCGGACGTAAAACAATCGCAGAATCTAAAAACAAAAAATATACAGGGTACTCCATTTCAAACCATCGGTAAAACCGGAAGTCGAAAAAGCTTGTCATATGTTTACGAAAATGACGTTTCGTTAACATAACAACCCTACCAAGTTTCGTTATAATCGATAAAGAAATAAAGAAAGAGCAGCCAGAAAGATATCCTGTGGACACACAATACAATTGTTGGTTTAAAGTTAAAAAAATACTATTTTTTCTCTCTTTTCGTTTCTGCATTTTAAAATAAAACCTATTTACGTTATTCTTATAATGCAGTGTTTAAATTAACAAAAAAGGTTATAAAATTGACGCATCCTTTTTAGCAGTTAGTTTCCTGTATACTATTTTTCTTTTGATATAGAGGGTGTCCCAGAATATGTGGGCAATCTCTCGGAATCTAATAGAAAACCCAAAAATATTATGATAAGTTTCCATAAACTTTTTTTCTACGAGCCTTTCCTACGGAGATAGAGGTACATAACGGACGACCCTGAAATACTTTTTTTTAAATAACTTTTAAAATACTGGGCGTAATGAATTATTTTTTTAAATATGATGGTTACTAGATAAGTCTTCTTAAAATGAACACATTAAATTATATTTGGCTTATTTAGTTTGCCTGGGACGGACTAGCTCTGACAAAATAATAGCAATTTTTTTAACACCCTGTTTGATAAAGGCTTAATAATATTATTTTTGGATAGCTCTAACCTTAAACTAAAAAAAAAGGTTTTCTTGATTGACATTGATAAAATCAACTGTTTACGAGAAATAAAATATCATGTTTGGTATTTTTTTACATTATACAAAGGGTTTTCTAATTGTACGTCAATATTATTTAAGGATGCAATTTTTGGGTCCATTTTAAGAAGAAAACTTTATATGAACGTATGTCCTAAACGTCTTAACTTTTAAGATACATAGTGGCATAATTTTCAAAAATAAATCATTTATCATTAATATCTGTAATACTACTTTAGATATTTTAATGAAACTTAGCATACATGTACTATGTAGCAAGAAGCAGTTTTTAGTGTAATGGGTTCATTTTAAGAAGACTTATCTAGTAACCATAATATTAAAAAAATATTAAATTACGTCTAGTATTTTAAAAGTTATTTAAACAAAAACGATTTCCAGGGGCGTCCGTTATGTACTTGTATCTCCGTAGGGGAGGGTCATAGGAAAAAGTTTATGGGAACTGGTCACAATATTTTTAGGGTTTCTGTTAGATTCCGAGAGATTTCCCACATATTCTGGGACACCCTGTATATGTACTAAGTTTTTAACTTTGCAATAATTTATTATTATAGTCAGTAGTGCGCTGGTGGCCAACTATATCCCTAAAATATTTTAAACGTACCATATAAGCACAAGATGATATGAAACTCGTGACTCGTGACGTAAAGCATGCACGATGCAGCGTTTTTAACAACGTCTGGCGTATTATTACTTGACATGCCAGAGACTGGCTTACCTGGCTTTAATGAGCTTAGCTATTTACCATTGTAAATGTAAAAATTGCACTAACGAGCGTTTACCGCACACTCGTTCTAAAGAAAAATATGTAGCGTAGCCTTAGAAAAATATAATTATATTAATTTTCTCTTTTACTTTTACAAGATTTAGTTTGTTTAACGCAACGTACGAGGGTTGTTTGATAAGTCAGTGTCTTTTTAATTTTTTTTTAAATTTAGTCCAGCGTTTTTTATTTTTTTTATTTATTCGAAATAATAGACTTTTCCTAGGCCCTTTTGATCCAAATCTCTAATTTATTCAGGTTTGGAAACAGAAACTAGTCGCAGGGGGCTGAGTCTGGAGAATGTGCTGAATGTTGTAGCAATTCGTAGCCCAATTTATAGATTTTCGCCATCGACACAACGTGTGCATCCGTGCATTGTCTTGATGGAACAGCACTTTTTTCCCGCCAAATGCGGCCGTCTTTGCTTCAAATTAATATCGAATCTATCTAAGAGTTCTGAATAATATTCGCCGGTGATCGTTCTTCTATTTTTTTCTAGATAATTGATGTAAAGGACACCACGTGCATCCCAAAAAAAACTGTGATCATAACCTTGTTGGCTGACAGACTCACCTTGGCCTTGTTTTAATTGTTTCTTGGTCTCTATCGATGGTGTGGTATTTCCTTGGTTTCAGTGATGGTTGTTTTACGCAAAATAGTGCTTATTAGGCACACGAAATTCACTTTTGTCAAGTCTTCAGATTTTTTAAATTTCTACTTTTTTTCGATTAGCATTGTTTTTCAGTGGTTCTTGTTAGCATCCTGTCTGCAGCTGTGTGTCTTATTTCTGTATGTTATTAAATAAGAGTAAATGTTATTTGCTTGTTTCCCATGGCCAGTTTATGCACTTAAAGGTCGTAATAATACAATAATAATGAATTTAAACATAAAATTATTGGTCTATGCACTTAAACCCTAATTTTGTATAGAAAGCTTAAAATATTATTAAATACTCTGTATAATAACTTAATATACGGGTAAGAACAAAATCACTACCAAGCTCATTACTTTCATTAATGAAAACATGTCGCTTTTAAATTGTGGGATAATATATGAACCAATGAATATTATAACAATTTATTATGTTAAATTTAATATTTTTTGGTGAGTTTATCTACTGGGTTTATAGTTTTACCACTTCCGGTTTTACCAGAAATGCTACCAAAAAATTGGCTTTCCAAATAATTTTATTTCAAAAATTTTAATGGCACGCTGTGTATTGAACATTAGATTTAAATTAGGCATATCTATCTGAACATTTTTTTTATGGGACTTTTTTCTAAACCCAATAATTTTTTAGATGTGGTACCTTCTGTTTTTCTATGTATTTGCAGAATGTTGTGGTCATTTGGACATTTTTAATTGTGATTTGAAAGCCAGCAACGGTATAGGATGTTACACATCATTTATATCAGAAATGGCTTGTACAATTCAAATCTTGAAAAATATACAAGATGTTTCATTTAAAATAACAAATTGATGCAACTGCCGTTAAACCGAATGAGTAGATGATATTATTTCCAAAATAGGTATACTGGACCTAATATAATATTTTTGTCAAACAAGGTGACATGTTTTAACCGAAAATGCAATATTATTACATTCTTTTTCCACACCAAAAATTTATCAACACCCTGTAACTCAAAAACTAGTCATAGGAATTAACCCTAAGCTATTTTTTAGTTAATTAAGAGCATTATCCTTTAGCTTTAAAAGCAATTAAAAAATGTAAAAAAATAGTTTAGAAAATACTTATTTGTAATGTACTAATAAGTGTAAACATGTTGTTTACTTTGAATAATGGTTTTCCTTGGTTACCAATAACATGTTATTTAGCCTTTAGCAAAATAACCATATACAGAATATTTTTGTACATAGTCTAGTCAAGAAGTGTGTTTCCAGCAAAAAATAGTTAGAAGGCTTCGAAAACTATGAGCGATAGCTTATTCGACGCGGAAAACAAATCTGAGAAAGGCGTTTTGAGGATTTTTTCTGCCAATAAAAATTGCAATTGTTATTAACAAAAAACGAAAAAAAGGCCATTTTGATTTTTGATGATAACTCAAAAACTATAAGAGATAACGGAAATTGCAAAAACGATCCTTAAAAAGGGGGAAATTTCCGATAAAAAGTCTATCTCCGTTATTTATAATTTTTATTCAACACTGAAAATGGGCCTATGCGCTACATTTTTGGTTACGCGCTAGCGTTAAAACCGAGTACGCCACACTAAATATATTTTTTAGTGTATTAAATATTAATTTAAAAAAATAATAAAAGTTAAACACTTGTCAATTAACAAAATTGTTTTAAACTTTCGTCTTCATTGTACATTAAAAAAAAATCTTAAACAATTGTCGCATAATTTTTTTCTGTAAAGCCCTTCTTTTAGGTATACTTAACAAGATAACGGCATAAAATTAAAAAAAAATAATCCTTTGTTTATAAGTATTTTATAACTTTGTAAACGACAATTATTTAATCATTTTTTTAATGTAGAATAAAGAAAAAAGTTTAAAACAATTTTGTTAATTAACAATTGTTTAACTTGTTAATAAAATAATTTTAAGTTAAATTTTTAACGGGAATAAATTCTTTGAAGTGTTCTGAATACACCATAATTAAAAAAAAATAATATTTAATACCCTAAAAAAACTAGTTAGTGTGACGTACTCGGTTTTGACGCCAAGCGCGCAAACACAAATGTCGCGCGGATGCCCACTTTCAACGTTATCCTAAAATTATAAATCATGGATATAGAACTCTAGGAATTTTTTATTACAATTTTTTTTACAATTCTATCTCTTCTGGTTTTTAAGTTTTTATCAAAAATTAAAATGGCTTTTTTTGTTTTTTATTGATAACAATTGCAATTTTTAATGGCAGAAAAAATCCTCAAACTGCCTTTCTCAGATTTTTATTCCGCGTCCAATGAGCTATTGCTCATATTTTTCGAAGCCTTTAACTATTTTTTGCAGGAAACACACTTCTCGATTAGACTATAGAAGTTTGGTTAAGGTCTATGCTCGCAATTAAAGTACAAGATACCACAGTATATAAATTACCCTTAAGTAAAACAAAATTCGCCAGATGGAAAGTAAGTTAATGGCAGAATCCAAAAACGACTGATAAACAGTAGCGTGTCCTACAATTTTTGCCGTTTTAAATAAATAAACATAATTATTTATAATAATTGCCCGAGTGTGTTATAACTATGCCGATGCCAAAGTTGCCACGTTTACAAAATTTATACTTTTTTGTAGATATATGGCATTTTTTACGAAATTTGCGTCTTTTGATTTTAGCTTTTAGTCATAACCAGAAACAAATTTAACTGTTTTTATAATTTCGAGTATATTTACCATTAAAATGGACCGTGTTCAGCATATTACTTTGCGGGAGCTGAATGGATTGCTTTAGATTTTTTTTTATTTTCAGATTACGACTTTCTGGGGTCCTAATGCCCCTTTTTTCTTAATTGTATGAATTACCACATGCAAAATCACTGTATAAGTAATTTAAAAAGTGGGTACAAGGTTTAAATTAAAGTAGATCAGGATTAGTTGACCTTGGAGTAGGTAAAAAAGGATTAGGACATATGCTCTTAGTGTCTTTTACGAATCATTAGAGAGCAAAAATAAGGACAACTCATAGAATTGCTTCAAACTAATAAGACAGTTTACTATTTTTAGAAATTGGGTGCATCAGAAATGAAATATTTTTTTTATCCCTATGTATAATATACGTATCATACTATAGTTAAAAAAAATAAATATATACAAGTTTTGTTTTATTGCATCTAAAATGTAGTTGTATGAAAAGTGACATTTTATTTTTATTACAGGCTATGTAATTAGATCCATTTATTTTACGTCAGGGCGATTGTTTTTTTTAATCTAAATTTTGTAGACCCAACTGATTATAACCCATTGTTTAACTCATATAATTTTAAATGCAATTTTAAAATCCTTTACTTTTTACCTAATTAATTTAAAATTTTAAAATTTATTTAAAATTAAAATAGAAAAATGTAAATCACAATATTATAAGTTAGGTTAAAAAAACCCAACAAATAATATACTATCTATCATAAAAAATGGTACACCAAGAAGCAATAAATTTATTTTATTCAAATTATGCATTCATGTTTTGCCAATGTAATAATACAAATTATAATCATTTCAGCCTTGTATCAAACCTTAAAACCTTACTTTTCTTAATAATGTGTGGGTCCGCCTCTGGAATTTATACAGTCATGTAGACGTCTTAGCATAGTAAAAATGAAATGGTCTATGTCTTCTTGAGGAATAGCATCCCAGGCCACTTGAACTTGATGCCTTAACTCAGCTAGTGTGCGTGGAGGGTTAGGTAATCTGCTTAGCCTTCTGCCTATCATGTCCCAGACATGTTCTATAGATGATAGGTCGGGAGATCTGGGAGACCATGGAAATAGGTTGATATCGAAAAACTCAAAAAAATCCATCGTCACTCGGGCTATATGCGGACGTGCATTATCTTGTTAAAAAAGACCATTGGAACATTTCGAAAATATGGCACAACTACGGGTTTTACTACTTTCTGTATATAGCGAGCTGCAGTCATATAAAGACTAGTGGAGACCTGCCACCTACACTAATTACACCCCACACCATAACTCCTACTGTTCTTGCTACATGACGTTCAACAGAAAAAGCCAAATTTCGTCTTTCTCCACGCATTTTCCTTCTATACTTCGGTTGCTTTCGACCTATTTTGTGCATCCCAAGGCAGAACCTAGATTCATCTGAGAAGATTACCGAATGCCATTCTTGGTTCCAGTTAGCTTTTGGCGGCACCATTCAAGTCTGTCTGTTTTATGCTCACGGGTGGCAGCACCAAGTGGGGGCGGTAAGAATGTAGCCCAAAAGCCCTTAATCTTCGATAAACAGATAGACATAGCAATCACTTTTCCAGCTACACAAAACCATTTATCACCTACGGTCCTTGTTGATTCGAAACGATTTCTAAAGGCTAGAATTCTTAGGTACCGGTCCTGGCGTGGATTGGTATTTCTCCTTCGTCTAGAGCCCCGAATTCTTTGCGTTCGATGTTCTCGAAACCATGCTCGACAACACAACAATATTGTATGCAAACCCCGATTTACACGAAGGTTTATCTCCCGAAATGAAAGTCCGCTTCACGTAGTCCCACAATACGGCCTCTTTCAAACTGGCTTAGTTGCCTAAAACTTGCACGCCTTCGTACCGGTGGTATTTTAAAATGTTTAACCAAACCAACTAACACAAATTTAACAATTTATAATAAATACTGTTAATACAAAATGAATTGATAAGAAATGGTCTATTTCAAAAAAAGACGCAAAAATACCCAAGTCGTTTTTTGTTCTGCTTGAAATTTTCATCAATTACACAGAAGCACTAAATAAACATTTATGCTGAATTTTATTAAAATAAATTTAGTGCTTCTTGGTGTACCATTTTTTATGATAAATAGTATATTTAAAGATGTAAATTATTGGAACAAAAACTTATTCAAAATTAAAATACAAAAATGTGAATCATAATATTTTAAGTTATATAAAAAAATCCATCAGATAATACCACAACATGTATATCATAGGTCCTTATATTTAAAAAAATTAGGAAAAAAACTTGCATAATTTTTTTATAAGCATAAGCCTAACAGTATATTAAGCGGATCCCAAGCTTATGCCAGAAACAGTTCTCTCTTTAGAACCAAAAATGTATTTTTTTTACAAGGTAATATCTTTAACTGCAACTTTTAATGTAATGAAAATTGGTAGTTTATGTAGTGGCGCTATTTTACCTCTTTTATTGTAAAAAATATTTAATAGGAAAAAAGAACCGCCACTGGTGATTAAGTAAGCAGGAAAACCGACTTTTCGTTCAGTATTCCAAAGCCAAACGCAGGATCTGCCCGGGGCTATAAATTGACTCTTTAGGGATTTTATATGATATTCCTGAAACCGTATGGTTGGCTTAGCGTGGCATTTCTTTCATGTGACTGTTTTGTAACCTGTTTGTAAACACGTTGCCTTGCCTTTTTACTTCTTCGGGACTAGTTTTTTTCTTTCAGCAGCCGTTTGTTTATATATCTTCTAACGCTAAATAAGCTGTTTATCTTTTTTTGCCGAAAAGCAAGAAATTGGGGGACATTAAAAGACTTTTAATTATTTACAATATAAGTGTGTTTAAAAACAAAGATAAATACTTTTTTTTGCAATCTGCATCAAATGCACAATATTTGTTATATGACAGAACGTAAATTAACACCTAGAATTTTTTATTTATTATCAACCAGACTAGGTTTAATCCTAAACTTATTTAAGGTATACAGCTTGCTTGCGTTGACTTGACTTGCAGATAGGGGGCTGTTATACCCCCGAATGGTTTTGCTGCTTAGGCATTCACCAGCTCGCCCTCACCCCTCCACAGCTTAGCAAGAGGTGGAGCAACCCTTCCACATTGGTTACACCCCCATTATATCGGGTTAAGAGAGGGGCTAGACATATTTCTTGGAAACTTCGATGTAGTCCGGCTCGAAACCGTATCGAAGCTCCCGACTATTTCAAAATAATAAAGCTATTTAAATGCACATTCAGTTGTCGAGAAATGCAGCAACAAAATCCAGATATAACCGGTTTCTGTCAGATTCTTTTTTGTCCTCACGAGCCTGTGCTCTACACCGCCATATGGTCAACGATACCACGTGTGATTTGAAAAAAGGGTTTAGGAATCACTCTGGACTTCAAAAACTACACTTTCACCACATTCCGAATGGCAGGGTGAGTTTTTCCTTGATACCCGACGGGAAATACAGCAGATACGGCTCCTTCAACCGCCTTCCCGGAAAAAACTATGTAGTTTTTTTATCGACCGCACCTCACTAGTCGAAGGTCAAGCAGAAACTGCTTGCTTGCGTTTATAAACGATATTCAGTTAAAAATGAGGTTAAGAAATACGCTGTACGTTTCTTAGAGGCCTGCTGTGAACCCTTACTACTCTTTCCCAATAGCGGTAAATTTTGGATGTGTTTTTCATTTTTTTTGCCAAATTTGTAAGAGATTTAAAGATATACAAGTTGAAAAAAATGTATAGTCGAGTGAGTCGGCCAAAATATTACTGCATAATATTTAAATTGGAGTTTTGAAAAAACTACTTATTGGACAGTATCCGCCTTTAGCCTATTTTAACAAGTAATTATAAATAATAATATACTGGAAGATGAGCTTCTCTACTTTCAAAGAAACTTAGTTGTACATTTTTTAAACGTGGTCAATTTTAGCGGTTTTTACGACTTTTTTATGGAAAAAAAAATGCAATTTTAATACCCCCTATATAATATCAATTCTGTTCTTTTTTTATCACATGACAGTAGTGTACCACTAATTTTTTTTCCAATAATTTCATAAATAAAAATTTTAATAATTTCTTTAATTTTAAGTTTAAAAAATTTTTAATAGGCTTTATTTATGAAAGTGAAAAAAATTGTTATTTTAATCTTTTTATGCAGAATAAAAAAAAAGAATTGATATTATACAGAAAGTATCAATTTTTTTCAATTATCATTGCCTTGATCACAATTGTTTAGGCAACCCATTTGCAATACATTTGTTTACATATTTCATATGATAAAACATAATTTTTGTCCAGTTAGCAGGAAGATAACGATTGTCTCTAAGTCGGATATTCGACTAAAACAATGTTGCCAATAAGAAACATTTAGATCACCATAACTGTGTTTTTTTATCTTTGGATAGTCCACGAAGGCTGAGGCCTAAGTACTAAGGTACCGCGGGTGCCTTTTTTCTCCTTTTTTATGCAGACGCACATTACTGCTAATGAATTTATCTTACTTTTTCTTATCGTAAACATGTTAATTAGCGAAATGTCATAAAAGTAATGTGTCTGTGTGTAGGTAATCTTGATCGATCCTATATGTACGTGTGTCTGTAGCCGGCTGTAGACTATATCGCGTATGAATTGCAATTAAATCAAAATGTTTTACTCTAAAAGAAGAAAAAACCAAACTATTCAGATACTTGATAAACTTTAAAAGTAAAACAAGAGAGATATAAATAAATTTTTTGGATAATTTCAAATTGTTGCGTTAATTCTGTCTAGAAGTGTACAAAGTATAGGTTGTTTTTACCACGGTTTTTTTAACTTCACTTGTATGTATCTATGTACAGGGTGAGTCAACGATAGAGTAAAGTTCATTATTTCATTGGTTTCAAAAGTTATGAGAAAATAGTAAATACAAAAGATGTAAAGATTCTTAGGATGCACAATTTAAAATTATTTTAAAGTATACAGGGTGGCTCAAAAAGCGTGACGAATAAAACATACTTTTTTTTAAATGAAACACCTATTTTTTTAAATTTTGTTTTGAATTCCTTTTAAAATTCTTTTTTTAATTAATAATAATGCATACCTAAACCTAATAGTTTTTCCAATATTTCAATTTTTCTAAAAAGAAAATAATTTTCACACTTGCAAAAAAATTACGATAGCGCCATTATTTTTGAAGGTAGATCACTCATATTTGATATTAGCGTTATTCGAAGATGACGTAAAAGATATATGCAACGGAATTTTAATTAGATGCTACAGGGTGTTCAAAATAAACGAATATATTTGGATCATTTTAAATTGAAAAATCTCCATTTTTTTAAATGGCGCACCATATATATTATTATTTTTCCTGAAAGATCTTACAAAAACCCACAACTTTTATTAAGTATGTCATATACCTATTTTTAATACTTTGCGATTTATTTTAACTTTTCCAATATTTACCCTTCTTTCTGTCTAAGACTATTGCTATAACATTAGTTGGCCATGACAAAATGAATTGTCAAATTTTAACCTGACATCTGAGTAAATAAATTCATAAAATTTATTGTGGTGTCAGTAAATTTAGAAAAAAAATAAGTATGGATTTTCCTAAAGCTGAATTAATTGATATGATTTATATACTGGGTGAGGCGCAAAGAAATTCTTTGTTGGCAGTAAGACTTTACAAGGCGAAGTACTCTAATAGACGTGTACCGACTAGGCAATCTCTTCAGTGTTTAATGGAACGGTTTAATGCTAGTGGTAGTATTGAATATGAAAAACGGAAAGTGGTAAACCGGAATGCTACCAATGAGGAAAAAATTGGAAATTTTACTTCAAGTTCAAGATAATCCCCAGGTCAGTAGCCGTCAAGTAGCTAGCTTATGTGATACATCCCAATCTACCGTTAACCGCACCACTAGAAAACACAAATATCATCCCTTCCACATGGAACTACACCCTTCTAAACTTTTCTGCACCGTTATAAATGAAGCAATAGAGGCCGACCCAAAATTTTTTGTCAAAAAATTTGTTTTCCGATGAAGCTACTTTTCGCAGTAATGGTGCAGTTAATAGTCATAACATGCACTATTATTCAACAGTTAATCCAGTCTGGGTACGGGAAGTGCAAAACCAAAACCATTGGTCACTTAATGTGTGGTGTGGAATAAAACACTTTAATGTTATTGGACCATATTTTTTCGCGAAACAGTTAACGGGCCTAGATATTTAAACTTTTTGCAGAATGATTTACCTCAACTTCTTCAAGAATTTGATAACATTGAGATCCAACAAATGTGGTTTCAGCAAGATGGAGCTCCTCCGCATTACCATCGAGAAGTTCGAGAATTTTTAAATAATCATTACCCACAGAAATGGATCGGTAGAGGTGGATTCATTAGATGGCCCCCTCGATCATGTTACTTAACCCCACTAGATTTTTTTTGTGGGGATATGTTAAAGATCGTGTTTATGTGAATCCCCTACAACACCAGAAGATATGGAAAATAGGATTCGGGACGCGTGCAGGAGAATAACACCGTTTATGCTAAGGAACGTCCAAGAAAATATACGAAAAAGACTAAACATGTGTATCCAAGTAGAAGGGCATATTTTTGAACATTTATTGCGCCATAATAATAATTAAAAATAAGTTAATTTGTAGTAATAGGTATTTATTATTATTTACTTTTCTGTGAATTTAAAATTTAAAAATTGGCCAACTAATGTTATAGCAATAGTCTTATACAGAAAGAAGGGTAAATATTGGAAAAGTTAAAATAAATCGCAAAGTATTAAAAATAGGTATATGACATACTTAATAAAAGTTGTGGGTTTTTGTAAGATCTTTCAGAAAAAATAATAATATATATGGTGCGCCATTTAAAAAAATCGAGATTTTTCAAATTAAAATGATCCAAATATATTCGTTTATTTTGAACACCCTGTAGCATCTAATTAAAATTCCGTTGCATATATCTTTTACGTCATCTTCGAATAACGCTAATATCAAATATGAGTGATCTACCTTCAAAAATAATGGCGCTATCGTAATTTTTTTGCAAGTGTGAAAATTATTTTCTTTTTAGAAAAATTGAAATATAGGAAAAACTATTAGGTTTAGGTATGCTTTATTATTAATAAAAAAGTTGAAGAATTTTAAAAGGAATTCAAAACAAAATTTAAAAATAGGGTTTTTCATTTAGAAAAATGTATATTTTATTCGTCACGCTTTTTTGAGCCACCCTGTATACTTTAAAATAATTTTAAATTGTGCATCCTAAGAATCTTTACATCTTTTGTATTTACTATTTTCTCATAACTTTTGAAACCAATGAAATAATGAACTTTACTCTATCGTTGACTCACCCTATGTATGTAACGAAATCTTTTAACTTAATTTTTATCAATTTCAAGAAGTCTGATTAACTTGAAAATTTGTATAGTAGTCAAAAGCCGATGACAATGACTTTGACTATAAAAAACACTTTTTCATAATGGCAATACTTGGCGAAGGCGCAAGGTCAAAATAGCACAAAACCTCTTCCTATAATAATCCAGGCTACTGGCAACAAAATTATTATTTTTAAAGAAAGGGTTTTTCCCTGACCCTTATGGTTTTGGTTATCAATAGAGTTTTCCTTCTCCATATAAAATTTTGTTATGATCCGTTGGCCATAATAGATTTATTGACAAATATAAGATATACTGAAAATCAAGGCTTTTGATTAAGATTACTTTTGATGTTGTTTTGGGACTCAAAAATAAAAAAAATTATAGCTCAAAAAAAAACTAGAAAAACACGCTTTTATAGCAAACCAAACTAAAAAGTAGAAAATAATCAATTATACTAAAAAATCGTGGGTGCAAATTTTTATTACAACACTAATTTTGTAAATAGGTACCAATAAAATAGTCGTAACATTTATTATCAAGCACGCCACGCTTTTAAACTATAATTGTATTACTTTTAAGCTAGGTTTGCTATAAAAGCCTGTTTTTATTTTTTTAAACTATAATTTATTGTTACAAAACCCTAGGTATGTATTTACGTTAAATTAGTATATCTATTAAAAAAAACAGACAAAATATTCTAGACAAAAAAAATTGTATGTTAGAAAACACTTAATTTTGTATGATTTAATACATTTTTCCTGTAAGAATTTGAAGTGCGGTAGACAGATTCCTAACACATAACACGAAAAATTCGACAAAATTTTATTCTGATTGACATGCTATAAAGAATGTAAGTAATTTAAAATGCATTACTTTCTTTTTATTTTTGACGAGAAAAATCCAAAAATAAATTGAAATTCTTCCTATGATTTTATATGAAGGCAAGACAGGCATGCGAAGGCCTAAAAAAGAGATAAATCCAATGGTTCGGTTTTCTCGAGTTTTTAAGCTTCTTATTTTACATTGATTTCAGATGGACTTTTACATTATACCGGTTTAAGCGTTCTCGTATGTAGTATTATTTAATTTTAAATTTGCATGGTTTTACAGTAATGGACGTTTTGATATGTTTTTTTGGAGTACTCGCCTTTAAAATTTCTAGAAAATCGGACCACTTCGGTCCAGGTCCCGGGGTATAGCTCGCTATCGAATTTTCGGAATTTTTTGAAGGTATACCCCTGAAATGTTTTTATTTGTTTATTTACAAATTCAATTAGTTGTATAAAATTGAATAATAAGAAATTCCTGCCATAAATAGGTAGGTAGGTAGGTTTAAAGTGAGTGGACTTTTTACGCCCTCCACTGCGACCGCTCGGTCTATTGTGGCTCACACCTTTTTATATTTCTCTCAATAGGATCGGACTTCTAATAAATCCGATACCAGATTGGGAGATAGTTCTTACATCTTCTCTTACTCGTGTCGCTTCCGGACACGAGCACACTGTGTTTTGATGTGTTCTGGGGTCCCTGTCTCCTAGAGAGTGTGACGAGCAGACGATTAGATCCATCATGCCCTCCTCTCCCGGTCTAGTGACGTGGGTAGCTACCAGGTCCTTATTACAGGAACCAGATGTTCTTTCTGAGGCCGCATCTCCGGCCTTACCCTATGAAAACGGTCCTATCCGCTTTCTGTTCAAAGCCAGGGAACCCTTTTTCCTATAAAGGCGGTTCTGTCCGCCTTCTGTTTGGATTGTAACTATTTTTATAACACCCTGTATAAAAAAAATACATCTTTTTTTAACTTAAAATAATTTGCCCGACCTTAATTTTCTGGAAAAATTTCTCAAACTCTAACATAATTATGTTATATGTTGCCCCGCAATTAAAAGCGCGCAAAAGAAAATTTTTATCAAAATTTTAGATTTTTTTTTTCGGGCGATATCGTGCTCTCAGTAGAAAAATAAGTCCTCTCTTCCCCTAATGTAACATGATTTTATCCTGAATATATAAATAATAAATAAGAAAACACATTGCACCCTGTATAAATTTAAGTAGGACATAATTCCAACCTAATCGCCCTTTAAAACTTTTTGGCAATTGCCAAGCAACTTAAGCCATAACTTTGTATGCTTCAAGGTACGAAGCTAAAAAGCTCTGAAATATTTTCTGTGTTTTAATTCGACCTGGAAAAAAGTTACGATGCTATTAAACGTTGGTAGGGAGCGAAAGTTTGCCCAAAACAGAGGCTTTCTTTATGGCAGACGCAATCTCTGGAAATTCCATAAAAGTTTCAGGCGATGTCGGGCCGGCAAACGGGCCAAAACACATGTGGATCACCCGGCGAGCCAGAGTATACGAACTATCATGAAGTGCAATCTTCTAAATAAAGTGTTCGTTCCGCCTAAGTGTTTTTCGCAATAAAGTCTCCCAGGGGCACCAGTGGCCAATGATAGAAGAACCTTTCTCGGGGCCTTTCTACGCGCCATCATTTTGTCTTAACAAATTGGATAAGGGTTATTACCCCTCTACATACATTATACTTTCGCCTGTGCTACGAACTGAATATTACGTTTGGCTAATGTGCTGAATGGATTCTTAAATTTTTAACTTACTTTTAAAAAAGATAATATTTACTGTACAGGATGTTTCAAATAATATGTATTAAATAATATACTTGATGTCTTATAGCTTATAAAGCTCTAAAATGGTCAAATAAAATTGTATTACAGAAAATAAGCTCCAAAGAAATAATTTTAAAACCTTAAATCAATTTTAATTAAAAAGTTTTAATAGCTCAAACCCAGATTAGTTACAAAAAAAAAAAACAACAAATACAAATTAGTCGCTAATTTTACCCTGTATATCAACACACTTAAGCGATATACCGGGTGGTGCGTCGCCGAGCGGAACATAGGAAATCCCATGTAAATTTTAAGGGGTTAATTATTTGCTCCCCTGTACATTTTACAGAAAAAATGAAGAGACCAATCTGGCAAGCCCTCGTGCCAAGTTTTAAAAAATTTTAATAAGCAAATCTTAAATTATTTAGTTAAATGTAATTGCAAAATTACCAAATTTTCGGTTCAGGTAAAACCAAACAGACACCAGCCACCAGCAAACAATTTGTTATGAGGTTTTGTCAAATCTGACGTACAGCCGAATACAAGGAATATTTTTTTTTCATTTCATCAATCTCACAACCATAACATTCAAAGTAAAAGACACGTTAACATTATTTTTTTATCAAACCTTTTATTTAATGTAACAATTAAGTTTAACTATAACAATTATTACTATAGATCATTAAAAAAAAATATTATGTAGAATTTAATTAAACCAATTGCAGTATCTGAAATATTTTTGATTTATTTTCCCATCAAGCCTATCTGGTCCATTTCAACCATTAAACGTATTGTCAGTAAATTCGAGTCCAAAGCCATTGCTATAAATAATTGTAAATGTTTAACTCAGAAGATCGAAAATAGATCCGAAAAAAGAGAAAACTAAACTCTTAATATTTTACTAGGTGTGGAAAAATAAAATGAAATAAAATACAATAACTTTTTAAAAAATAATAGAAAATTACATAAAAACATTAATTAATCAAATGTTCAAACAACCCCCCATTAACAGCTAAACAATATCCCAACCGAGCATAAAATTTATGTCTAACGTTGCTAAGTTGATATTGCGAAATTTTATTACATTCTAACGAAATAGCGTTTTGCAGTTGGTTAAGATTCTCCAATTTTACACTTTTATAAATGACACTTTTTAAGTGACCCCACAGAAAGAAGTCATTCGGTGAAAGATCAGGTGACCTGGCTGGCCAAAGTATCCGGTACTGTGGACCAATAATATTGCCGTTAAAAGCATTTTCCAGGTGCTCTCTAACCATACAGGCATTGTGGGCGTTCAACCATCCATTTGGTACCAGATAATTTGATCTTCCCTAACAACTTCTTCCAAGGCGGGTCCAATTTCATTTTACTGGTGCCTGTTTGGTTTTACCGAACTAAAAATTTGGTAAGTTTGTAATTTAATTGAATAATTCAAGATTCGCTTATTAAAATTTTTTGAAACTTGGCACGAGGGCTTGTCAGATTGGTCTCTTCATTTTTTCTGTAAAATGTACAGGGAAGCCAATAATTGACCCACTTTTCTATAATGCCTGAATATGGTTTAAAAAACAAAGTTATAATTGTTTTTAATTTATTGTTTACCTAGGCTTTACAGGGAATAACTAAATGGTTATGGTTTTTACGTTTTTTGCCGGAAATACATGTACTAGTTAGTCAATTTAGGGAATGACAGGTTTCAGTGTTTGACGCTAACATATAGACGATGCTAAGAAGTTGGACCTTTTTTCACATTTATGTTTTAAGGTCGATTTAAACTACATAATTTCGCATAAGAATGTATTATTACCTAATGTTTTAGCAGAAAACTTCTTTTTTTACTATTCTTAAATTCTTCCCCGTTAATTTTGTTTAGTTAAATTAAAAATTCTATAACAAAAAAAATTAACTTTATTCCTTTTAAGATTTTTATTTTATTTTATGAGTAGAATCACCTAAATAATTCATACCAACCCTGGCTAAAATTTTGTAATGACCCAATTTAAACAATTAAAATTCTTAATGATAATATTTCCATGTCAGCATTTTCGTAAAACCCTTCCAATTATACCGTTTTACAATTTAAATGACAATTTCTCTAATCTCCATTCCAGTGCAGAATCACGATTTCAAAATTCTGATTGTTATGTAGATATCAAGCAATTTAAATTCAGTATAAATATCCTAATTTAGGTTAATCAGCATTTGAGTATCAAAAAATATCTTTCCATTTGAAAGCTTTAATTTAAAGCAAATGATTTATTTTGTTAGTTTGCGTTGGTATAGTAAAGCTCTAAATTTATTACTGCTTCATTGTAGTCCGCGTTGACGTAATGTGGCAAAAATATATATTTTAAAGTGTCTACAAGTCTACAAGCTTTAAATAATCAATCCATTGTCCATAAGCCAGTTAAAACAAGCCAGGTGTGCTGTAACAAAAGGAAAATACCTGTTATAAGATAAGCCCTTAATGGTTTCTAGCGAATTTGTTTAATTTTTGTAAAAGATGTCACTTTATTAAATAATAAAAACGTTTTATGAAATTCAAAAATTTAAGTAACATAGAAACAAATATAATTATAACCTGCTACAGATGACCTATTTTAAACTAAAAAATCACAGATTTACTTTTGACTTTTAGTCTAGCAAATTAGTTCATTCTGGGCTTCCTAGTTTAAAAATCACCATTACTAGAGTTTTTGGCTTATATAACCTCTGTTACAGATACAAAAAAACTGATATAACGAAATGTTACGCAAGTGTTTTGTCCAAACAAATTAAAATACACCATATACAAAATTTTACTACATTAAACGTACTTTAAAATATATTTTTCATATAATTTAAAGTACTGTCATTAAATGAATATTTTAAAAACAAAACATAAACAATAAACTTTATTATTAACTGTCAAAGTTTAAACTACAGAACCCATTAAAACGGGTTTTAGAAAAAAATCTTAAAAGGCTTAAATTATTACCTCACTAAATTTAGCGAAAACAATTATTTTATAATTTACATTCATTTATTGCCATAATTTTAGAAACATTGTTTGTTAAAATTTTTAGAGTATATATTTTATTATAAATGTCATTTATTAAAAAAAATAGTTTTAACAAATTTTAATTAAACAATTACGGTATGCAACCAACCATACTTTGGAGGCAGGGCAACCTATACAGCGCCATTTATTTGCCTGAACGTACTGTGAACCACTTTACATTAACGTTTTTTTTCTCCACAATTAACCCAATCTATAGTTTTATTGACATTAAGACCTTATATTCTACCGTTCAATTTGTCCAGTTAGAGTCTACGTCAGATTTAAAAAGCAAGCGCAAGATAATGCAGATATCTCTTTCACAGGATCTTCTTCTAATTTTGAAATCTTATTTAGTTTAGTGCCTTAAAAGTACAGTCATGTTTAATGTCGCGAAAAAGGTCTACTAATACTCATCATTTACTTATGAGCAGCCAAGATCCAGAAAAAGGATTTTTAACTTAACTTAATTTATTATTATATGCATATTGACAGCAGCTTTAAAAAAATCAGATTCCCCTTTCGAGTTAGGGAGTATTTCTTCTCTTTTAATCTATATAATTCTAACGTATTCTAAATTAAATCCTTCTTAAAATATCGTTTTCATATTTGGAGAATGGCGTCTTCCACAACTCTTAGCATTCTTTTTTTTTTTTAGAAAAGGGCAGTTCACCTTATTAATGACTACACTTTAACAAGATTTTTTTTCTCTTAGTCACCGACGAGCTGTACGGGATATGTGGCTTTTTATAGGTATTTTTACGACTTCTACTCCAAAAAGTTAGCCAGTATTATTGCTTCACTAAAGGCCTTCCATAAAGCAACACTTTAACCCATTTTTTGCATTCTTTTATAATCCATAATTCATTTAGACAGGGTTCAAACTTCCCACTTTGTTCTTTTCTGCATTACTAGACTGCCAACCATTTGCCATAGAAATCTTTTTTCCTCCAAAGTCTCGTAAAATTGCAGATACTTCCCTTTCTTGACCATCGCATTGTAAATGTGGTCAAACTTTTTTTATTCTTATGACAGCCCACAAAGAATTGATACCTACATACTAGAGTACCGTGGATTCCAAATTTGATGTCCAGGTCAATTTTCTTTAATGCCGTTAAGGGGTTTTTCAAGCACTAAACCACATAATTAATTGGATGTACAGACGACCTCTTTTGACAAACGAGTAGTGCCACCCGGAGTTATTTTAAAATAAAGAGTAAAGTTATATATATCGTTCGGGCTAAGGATTTTGAACCCGGGTTTCAACCTGGAGTTAAAAGCAAGACTATCCACTACGCTACCGAGAAGACAGAGTATCACAGAGTGTCAGAATAGTTATGGCTGGGTTTTTGGGATCGCTATTTCAATCATAAAGTCAGAATTAAAAATATTAAAATCCAAGATGGCTGTGGCTTATCCTAATGTTGTGAAATCAACTTTTATTTTTCTCAAAGTTGTGAATCGGAGAGTTTTTGGAGTTACTGATTATAACTCTGACCCTGGACTAATAATTTTAATTTAAAAAATATGGAAAATAAATTTCTTCCAGAAAGCAAGTCCACCAACTTGGAATTTTTTTTTAAATTTGAGCATTTTATTTTCTGATTTTAGATTTGTAATTAGCTCCCCGAAAACCCGGCTTACGTTTTGAAAAACACGCAAGAGAAATTTAAGCCGAAAAATAGGTCCTTTTGGATTCGCCATATTTTCCTTTTCTGACTTCATGCTTGTGACCAGTGGCACAAATTCGACTACATTTACAATGCATTAGGAATTTCTTTTGAAAAAGTCTATGTTTCTTTACTACTGATTTTTACATACATTTGGCAGCCTTAGATAGGTATTATAGAACAAATGCTGTTAAATTTATAAAATATTAAAATTAGCCTAATTCAGTTATCTTAAAAAGGTACAATCATGAAAACATTGTTTACCGAAGTAAATATCATTACATTATTTTGTTAACTTAAAAATTTTCACTGCGTAATTTTTTTGGCCTGTGAAAAGGCTAAATTTAGTTATTTTATGGGGAATTATGGGAAGTATTAAAAAGTACTGGGAATTATTGGGCAGTGCATGCAATTATTTGAAAGAACCCAAATTATTGAAGGCTGGGGCAATTATTGTAACATTGGGGGAATGGTGGCGTAGGATTGGAAAGAATACTTCAAAAGGGGCGTTAATTTTTAAAATCAAGAAGGTGGTTTTCCCATCCTTTTTAATCACGGTTTAACACTTTTGACCATTTGTAAATAGTTGCCCTAAAGGGGAAATCATCTTTGTATCCCACCAATATTTCTTTAAAAATAATAACAAACAGATTTAATAATAGATCTATATTTATTACTGCGATTTTAATACATGACCACACAAATAAGAAATAATAAAATTAATAAAGCGGCAATTGTTTTGTAAGTTGTCATTGAAATTAAATATATTAATTAAAAACATTATAATCCATATAATTAAAAGCTGCCAGTCTGCGAATATAAAATAAAACCTCGTAGTATTCAGATCTTACATTAATGTTTTCATAACTAATGGAATATCTTACAATAATTTATTTAAATAAACATATATTGTATTTAAATGTTTTTTTATTTGGGCCTTAATTAAAAAATCCACAAATTATCCAGAAATTAAGTCAGCTTGGAAAATGAAAGTTAATAACAACGCTGCTAATAACGAAATCCCCGTTCATCAATATTATCCAAAATTGGCATATTTGCTAATATTAAGTCCGATATATGGTTTATTGAACGTAATAGGCTTACATATCTCAAAAACGTTCCGTTGCAAAATTAGGTTCGGCTTTGTTACCAGCCCGGAACGCCCATATCGAAATACACGCTTTAGGTAGTTCACTTTGCATCTAAAACCAAATCCTAGCAGGCTAAAATATGGTTTAATTAGCTCTAAAATAATGGAATATGCATGCTATTTCACAATATTAGGTTGATTTAATTTTAAAGCAAATTGGTTGTTTCCCAGAAATATTGTGTTTTGTGCCTAACGAATATTTTTAACCGACTTCAAAAAAGGGTTATCAATACGACACGTATTTATGTAATATTATTGGAACTGCAATATATTTTCATATGATAATATATTAGAGTTTGCAATTAAATATGCAAAATTTTATAGTTGTATTTATGTATGTTTATATGTATGTTTGCTGACGAGTTTCGCAGAAACTATTTTCTTTTTATTGCCTTACATTTACTTTAACTTAGGTAAGAGTAAAAATTTCATCATAATCAGTTTTGTACTATTTATTGATGAAATAATACGTGTAACTGTAACGGCATTGCTCATTAATACGAGATACGGGTGTAGTGTCAAAGGAAAAACATCTCAAAAACTGGCCAAATCCTAGTGCATGTAAGAAAATTATCAGCAAAATGTTTAAATATTTACAATAAAACTGTTGCTACTTATTACAAAGAAATTATTCCGTTTTTTACTTAATCAAAAGTAACGAAGTAAAAAGGTTATTTAGAAAAAAATTAAATTGTCTTTAACCAGTAATGCATGGTAAAAATATAATGACGAATTCCATAATAATTCGCACTTGAACCCCAAAATTGCAAAAACGCTTTTTTGAGCACTCACCTGCCCAAATCATTTTTTTCATCAAGTAGGACCTCTAACAAAATGTTTTCATGCACAAACCAGAATAAAATATAAAAATATATTTTTTTATCCACTAAATAAAGGTTTTTGGCAAAAGATATTTTTGCTGGTTCAGCACGCCTTAGCTAATTGCGCTGAAAATAAAGATTCCGAAGATGTTTAACAGGCAATTTTGGTATCAATAGTTTTGTAAAGATCTCTAGAATACAGCTAGACCATTTAACTAGGTCAGATCGGGTTGTCTCAGATGGTTTAGGTGGTTATTCGTCCGGCCAAAACGTCGTTTTACTGCCACTTACGCAACCTCACCCGAATTTCGACTGAAATCGACCTCTTTAGGTAAGGTACACCTGCTATAGGGGTACCAATGGCTGTCTTATGGTCACTACCATGCAACCTAACTCTTTACTAGGCCCAGCGAAGCGCGTTCCAAAAGCTATAAGCGGTTATTTGGCCCGAAAATACCCGTTTTTTCACGATTTGGTTCAAATTTCGAGTGAAATCGACCTCTTTAGGTGAGGCACACTTTTTATATCGGTACCGATGGCTTCTTTATAGTCCCTACTATACATCCCAACTACTTACTTAGCCCAGTAAAGCGTGTTCAAAAAGCTATAAGCGGTTATTTAGCCCGAAATAGTCGTTTTTTCACGATTTGGTCCAAATTTCGGCTGAAATCGACCTCAGTAGGTGGGGCACACCTACTATATGGATACCAATGGCTTTCTTATAGTCTCTACTATACATCTCAACTTTTTACTAAGTCCAGCGAACCGCGTTAAAAAAGCTATAAGCGACTATTTAGTCATAAAATAGTATTTTTTTCCGATTTGGTCCAAATTTTGAGTCAAATCGACCTCTGTAGGTGAGGCACGCCACTATATGGGTACCAATGGGTTTCTTGTAGTCCCCACTTTAAACCCCGATTCTTTACTAAGCACAGCAAAGCGTGTTTGAGAAGCTATAAGCGGTTCTTCAGCTCGAAAATAGCCTTTTTTTATTTTTTTACGATTTGGTCCAAATTTCGAGTGAAATCGAACTCTGTAGGTGAGGCACATCTACTATATCAATACCAAAGGCTTTCTTAGGTCTATAAGCGATTATTCAGCCCGAAAAAAGCCGTTTTTTTTCCACTATTTGGTCCAAAGTTCTAGTAAAATCGACCTTTGTAGGTAAGGGACACCCAAAGCGCTACCCTTGACAAATCACCTAGCTAATCTATCTTTCCTTGCTTTTTTGGATTTTATTCCTATTTTTCAGTTTACTTCTCTTTGTAGGCTTAGTAAAGGGTCGGAGGGCATATAAGGGACCAAAAGGAAGCCATCAGTACCGATATAGCTGGTGGTGAAACAAATTGAAAAAACGGGTATTTTCGGGCTGAATAACCGCTTTTAGCTTTTTAAACGCGCTTCGCTGGGCTTAGCTAAGGGTCGGGATGCATATAAGGGCCCACAAGAAAGCCATTGGTACCAATATAGTAGGTGTACCTCACCTACAGAGGTCGATTCCACTCGAAATTTGGACCAAATCGTGAAAAAACGACTATTTCCGGCTAAATAACCGTAGCTTTTTGAACGCGCTTCGCTGGGCTTACTAAAGAGTCGGGGTGCATAGTAAAGACTATAAGAAAACCACTGGTACCGATATATTAGGTGTGTCTCACCTAAAGAGGTCGATTTTACTCAAAATTTGGACCCAATCGTGAAAAACGGCGAAAAAACGGCTATTTTCGGGCTAAATAACCGCTAATAGCTTTTTGAACACGATTCGCTGGGCTAAGTAAAGAGTCAGGTTGTATAGTAGGGACCATAAGGAAGCCATTGGTACTCCTATAGTAGGTGTGCCTCATCTAAAGTCTCGATTTCAGTCGAAATTTGGAGGAGGTTGCGTAAATGGCAGTAAAATGACGCTCTCGCCGGACGAATAACCACCATCTAAAACAACCCGATCTGACCTAGTTAAACGGTCTAGTTGTATTCTAGAGATCTTTATAAAAATATTGTTACCAAATTTGCCTGTGAAACATCTTCAAAATCTTTGTTTTTAGCGCAATTAGGTAAGGCGTGATGAACCAGCAAAAATTTCCTTTGCCACAAGCCTTTATTTAAGCATAAAAAAATAGATTTTCATATTTTCTTCTGGTTCGCGCATGAAAACATATACTTAATGAAAAAAATAATTTGGGCAGATGAGTTTTTTTTTTATCTTTGTGACAACTACGAAGGATTTGCATATACATATATACTATATTAGACATTACATTACATATACTCATATAACTCCTAAACTACCAGAGTACGTGAGGCCGGGCCGTGTTTACACCCATTTTGCGCCCAAGTACATCAACGCTGCCCAAGCACTGAAACATGCAAATATTGCACCTTTTAGACAACGCGGTAGTGCCACCACGGACGTTATTTTAAATAACTACTACCTAAATATGTCTGCCCGGCGGGGCTGGGATTCGAACCCGGATCGCCGGCGCGGCGAGCCGAGGCTCTGACCACTACGCTACCGGACAGACAAAGTGCTCGAAAAAGCGTAATTGCAATTTTGGGGTCTACTTAAGGTGCGAATTTTTAAGGAATTCGACATATGTTGTTAAAAAATCAAAAAAACAATTATTTTTAAATTTAACCCTAAAGATTCTTTATTTTTACATTACGTCCCTGATGGAAATCAACTCTCGGCTTTTACTGAAATTTTTCAGAAAGATAGCTTTTAACATGCTGATCAAAAGACTCAATGGGCACAATTACCCAAACCCCACCCCAGACTGCCCACGACCCGCCCAAGCCGCCAAAGTGCAACCTACTACACATACAATAAATTGTATAGGGCAGGGGGGAAGGTAAATAACATCAGGGTGAGGATAAAGGGTAGTACCAAATACTTCCCCGGTAACTTTTGTAAAAGAAACGGATGGAAGCAAAGGAGTTTCATAGGACCAGTTACACTCTTGGTACTCATGGAAGTGCATGTTGGGGGCTTCTGGAGAGAGGGTGCATGGGGACTAGGAAGGGTGTAGTTGAGGGTAGAATGTAGAAAGGTGTTGGGAAAAGGATTGGGCAGTAAAACCAAATGTTTTGAAGATTAATAGTAACAGTTACGCATGGATAACCATGAAAGTGTCCGTTAAGGAAGCCATGGAAATGATAGGCCCTAAGCCATTCTGTGGAGTCTCGGCAGGCCTCCTTAAAGCATCTAAAAGGAGCTGGGTAGACAGAGAGTTTCAAAGCTGGTGGTTACAAACACCAGGACAACCACAGGCAAACCAGTTCACTAAGATCTGCTCGGCCAAGTTTACCTCGGACCTACTGAGCCACAGTCGTCAAGTCGTAAGGATAACGGTAGGTCAACTAACAGGACATTGCAAACTCAACAAGCACCTGGAAAGAATAGGCCTGGTGGAGGATAGCCTGTGTAGGTTCTGCCGGGAGGCTGAAGAAACAGCCGTACATGTGTGGTGCCACTGTGAAGCACTATGTTGGCTTAGGTTTACTAGGCTTGGTGAGGAAAAGCCAAAACCGGCAAGATATATGGAGTGGCCAGTGTCAAGACTCTGGAGTCTAGTTAAGAAGACGGGCCTGGACAAGGTACTCTAAAGAACGATAGGAGAAACCACAATAAATCTGGCAAGGTTGCAGTGGTGGAGGTCATTTTTGCCATCTCCGCTCAAATAATCTAATCTAAAGTCCGTTAAGGGCTTTGGGTAAGCTTGGGGTCTGGGGATTAAAGTGACAGCAGACTGTAGGAAAGGGTAAAAGATAGAAAAGTATGATTTGAAAGTAGAGGAGAAACTTTGAAAAAATTTAACAAAAACAATTGCAAAATCGATGCACTTAAAAGTGTATCAATTTGTGTAAGGGTTTTGGTTGTTATGCCTGTTGAGACTTTTGATAAGCATGTTAAAAGCTACCTCTTTGCGAATTCGGCGAAGAACCAATTTCCATAAGAATTGTGCGGGGTCTTTTCTTGCTGATGATGGAGTTTTTTGTTTTTAGAATTTTAATACAGTAATTAAACATTTTGCATATTTTAATCGCTTGTTAATTTACAATTAAAGTTTGTAAAGGTAAAGGCTCTAATATATTCAAACCACCGTCCTAATAAGTTTGCAGCTTATTACTGTTCGCTGTACGCTGTTTACCGGAATACATCAAAAGTTGAACGCATTTCATGCTATTATTCAAAAGGGATAAAATGTTTATTGAATGCAAATTACTTCCTTAGAAGTTAAATTTCCAATTTTGATGCAAAATAAAAGTTAATAACGGCTTTTGTTTCCTTAGTCTTAAACCCAAAGACATAAAGTTTATGGTGTAATTGTTAGGCGTAAAAAGTATAAGAAAAAAACTTGCTTTAAAAGTTTTTTTATGAACTGAATTTAGTAGCTAAAAAAGAATGTATCATAGAGTAACTAACCGTAGAATCAAGAGCTGAAAATAATGCTACGTGGCTGTATATGATTTATAAAATATTGCTTATTAAAATATACAAAGTTTATTGTTAAGGATTTAAATATGCAAAATAAATAGAAGTAAAACATTTGTTTACTTTATAATCTAATAGATTTTGTACCGCACTTAATGATCTTGCACAAGTTCTTACTATTAAAACGCTACACTTTTTATAATAATGCCATTTAAACATGTTTGTGCCAATAAATTAGTACAATAATTTAAAATTTCTTGATATCCGGTATATATAACCTAATTATATAACCTTATTAATTTTTATTTGGCGAAAATAATATAATTATAAAACTTCTGGTTTAAAATATGGATTATTACCAAAAAAAAATGTTATATACATATACCATTAGATAATGGGTAATTGTTTAGATGTGTGGCTTCACGTTTTTGGGATGTAAATCAACATGAATAAATTATTTTTTTAAAAAATATTAGTAAAATTAAAATTAATTTTTATATTTTTTTAATTATTGTTTTTACACGTAGAATATGAAACAAATCACTAGAAATTGCTAAACGTAAATGGGTGCATTTAAAAGACATTTCATTTTTAGTAAAGAGCGCGCAAAATGCCAGCCATCTTGAAATTCCTAAAAATAACCTAAACATAGATGTAGACCATGAAATAGACATTGCTTTTGATGTCCAAATGTTTTAAGTTATTCAAATTAATTTTACTACCTTTTTATTAAACTTAGCACTTTTGTTTTTATTGATATATAAATAACTAAAATAATTTTTTGCGATAAAATCACTTTAGATTTAACTGAAAACTAAAATTTTTCATGGTACAATATGTTTAATTGTTAAAATACGGATATGCAACGACTTTTTTTTTGAATAAAAAACTTTTTGTTTATAAAAAATAAAAAGTATTTTATTTAAAAGAAACATCGTTTAAAATTGATAAAAAGTTCTAACATTTAAAAAATCTTATTTTTGTCCAATTTAAATAAAAATGCCAATACCTACCTTGTCTTAGAAAAACGTTGTAAGCAAAAATCTAATATAAAAAAATTGCGTTTTTGTTTATTATTTAATTTATTTTTTGCATTTATTTTCAAATTAAAAAAAAATACTTTAGAAGGTGCCATTGGGATAAAAAGTTTTATTCTTATATTTTTTCTAAAAGTTTATAAATTTAAAGAAAACTTATTTTTTTTTAAATAAAATAAAAATTTATCCCGTTCTTAAAAACGCTGATCTAAATAGCGCTTTGTAATTTTTTTTTCGACCGATCAGAAAATACGCATTCTTTGGCCAGAAAGTAACTTTTATCCGGGCTAGACCGGGAAGTGGTTATCAAGGACCGGAAAAAATATTTTTGCCGGGCTCATTTGTCACTTTTTTAGTCCCAAATCCCAAACATGTTAAAAAGTTTAAATGCGACCCCTAACAAAAGCAATTTAAAGCAGCACAACCTCCAACCTAAAAATCTTGAGGATGTTGATATGTTTAAATGCGACCAGTGTGATTATTGATCTTGTTGCAAAGGTGGTTTTAATAGGCACCAAATATAACATCAAAATCCGGAAGATGTTAATTTGTCCCTTTGCAGATCCATGAAATAAATAATAAAGTTAGGATTATGCAGAAAAATTAAATTAAGTTAAAATAAGGTAAAGTAACACAAAAGGATAAACAATATGTGATCAAATGATTTCTATTATACACATAAATTAAAAATCAAGTTAAATTAAGTTAAGAAAATAACCAAATTTTATCTTTCTTAACTTATTTTAATTTTTTAACCTCAACATAAAATGAAATAAACGTTTCATTTTTAAAATAATTAAACTCCCACAAAATAACATCATAAAATAGGCTTACAGAAACTTGTCTTTTTCATGTATTATAAAAAAAATATAACAAAATTATGTATTTTTTATACAAATATTTATTTTAAGAAGTTATCAAATTATCGGACAGCTGCCAGAGACTGCACCGATCACAAAAAATCACAAAAAAAACTATTTACAGTGATTTGCTCTACGCATGCTTAATTTTTTTATTGTTTTTAAATTGATTTGCATGTTTTCACACAAATGTCTTAATTTATATTAACTTAATTTTTGTTAACTTAACTTAACCTTATTTTTCTGCATAATCCTACCTTAAGCTGCTAATTTAGAGCATAGCCCTTTTTATTTATGGTTGTTACGAAAACGAACTTCAGTTGATTGTTATAATAAGTGTCAAATCCATGTCAAGCGGATAAATAGACCTGTTTTCAATTAGTAAAATATGGATTTTTCAGATTTTAAGGAAAAAAATAAAATTCCTCAAAAAATTTTGAAATCAGCCACGAAAGCAGCTAATGATTTTCTGCCGGAAAAATCTAAAATGCGGTACGAGGAAGCTTACAATACGTTTGAATATTGGTGCCGATCAAAAATTGTTAAACATATAAATAAAAATGTCTTATTGGCTTATTTTGCTAAAAAATCTCAAAAAGTTGCCTCTTCGACGTTATGGATCTTATACTCAATGCTAAAATCAATGCTAATATTATTTTTAGTATGGTATAGTATCGGTCAGACCTGTCAAAGTACTCTCAAATAGTACTTCAAGTAGAAGTACCAAGTTTATCTTTTAAAGAAACCTTAAGTACAAGTACATGTATTTGTTTAAATGTACTTGCTTTCCAAGTTAATTCAAAGTACTTGAATACTATCCAAGTATTTTACTTAAAGTAAAACAAAGTACTTAAAGTAAATCATAGTAACCAAAATAAATAAAAGTACTGTAGTAAAAGTACTTTTACTTGACTACATTTTTTTTTTAAATAACATCAAGTTAAATGATACTCTAAAATGTATGAGCGCAAAAGAAAATGTATACTTTGATAATTTAACGATTTACCTTACCTGTAAAGTCTGTTATTGTGAAATTTGTATTGAGATTTTTTACAAAGTTATTTTTTTGAAAAAAATTTCGGGTTCGGAGGTCCAATTTAATTTTTTAATTTAATCCGAATGCATTTTTTATTTTATATTTTGAAACCTTATGACCTTCCAAAACTTGTAATTAACCCAATATTTTCTGCAGTTTTATCCTTTTAATAAGTCATCATTTTTCTCCTTTCTCTAATCTGTACACTCTGTATGTATCCCAAATCAGACCCTCTTTGGAATATTGTTCTCATGTTTGGGGAATGGCGTCCCCTTCAACACTTAGCATTCTGGACTCCATTCAAAAAAGAGCTGTTGTCTTATTAATGATCCAACGCTCACAGAAAGGCTTCCTCTTTTTCCCATCGTCGAGCTGTAGGGGATCTGTCGCTCTTTTTATAGGTATTTTCACGGCTTCTGCTCAAAGGAATTGGGGTATTATTCCTTCTCTGGCAGCTCCCAACAGAGCAACACGTAGTGCAACTTTTATGCATCCTTTTACACTTCAGTTAGAGACACCCCGAACTTCCCGCTTTCTTCGTTCCTTTATTCCTAGAGTGTCAAGACTATGGAACCTGCTGCCCGCAGAAGTTTTTCCCCTTTTCCTCCCAATCTCCAAAAATTTGTCCCAAAAAAAACTCCCTCTGTGTGTGAAGACACCCACGGTACGTTGAGGCATCAGCCTTCGACTGTCCCAAGAAAAAAAAAAACAAACGTATGATAAATTAATGCATGTACCCTAAAGTCATGAACCAAGTATTATAAGTTTAATTAAAATTAGTTGTTTCCGTATTAAAAAAGAAATTATAAAGCTGGTAGAAGAGCAAACCCAGATACGGGGCCCCTGTTCTTTTAAAAGACAAGATATAAATTCCTGTCCTACTTATTTTCATAATGATCATGGGTGGCAATACTAATATCATTGGTAAAATAGTATTTGTTTGTTGATATGAATGTTCCCCTGTTAAATCTTTTTATGCAAAACAGGGAAAATTAAGGTTTTAACCCGTTATATTTTTTTCTGATTGTATCATGGATAATTGGAGGTGGGGACCGATTAGGTGTTTAATTTTTTTTCTATTTAAATGCTTAGTTCGGATTAATATATACTGCAATAAAATAGGTAATATAAAAGAGGGTTTTTTTGAAGTTGTTAGATAGCTGAGACTAAATTATTTGCCTGTTCTTTTAAAAGAACAGGGCCAAATTGACTACTGCGCAATTTTTTTTTAGTTATTGGAAGAAACCGTTAAAAGTAGGATGAGTTATTGGAGGAACTGGAAAATTCTGATGTTAAAATTCCAGATAAGATCTATATATTGCCTCCTGAAGATGAAATAATGAAAATACAGATGAAGATTCTGGGGGGGAAGATAATGTTGATTTGAACAACTTACCTGGAAAATCAGCTACGTGCAGAAAGAGTTGGGTTTGGGGAATAGGCCAAGACTTCAAATTGGACCAAGGTTGGGATAGTGAAGACGACTTGCCTTTATCGACTTTTGCCACTATTACTAATGAGCTTGAAAAAAGTCAAAAAAAAAGAAGCAAAGTTCAATTGGCTGGAAATGGATAGAACCCCCGGGGTTTTTCCGTGGAAGACGGCTTGTGAACGAAACCATCAACACACCTTTAGAACTATTCTTTTTATTGTTTGATGCTGAAATTGTGGATATGTTGTTGTTATAGCAAAAAATGTATGCTAATTCTCATAACCGCAATGGAGATATTTCTGACAATGAAATGCGCTTTTTTTGGTGTCCTTTTGCTTAGCGGATATACACTGCATCCAAGGCGCGATATGTACTGGGAAAATTCCAAAGATACTAATAACCCAGTTATTTGTGAAGCCATATCCAGAAATAGATTTAAATTTATAATGCAAAACTTACACTGTTGTGACAAAAATTTCCCTTAGAACAAAGATAAATTTGGAAAGTCCGTCCTTTATTGACCTCTAAATACAAAATTTATTGATTTTGCGCCCTTTTAAAAGACCATAGTGTTGACGAATCAATGGTACCCTGTTTTTGGTCGGCATGGGGCCAAGCAATTTATCAGAGGCAAGCCCATCAGATGGGGTTATGTTATGGACAGGTACCATGAAAAAGGTACATTGAGGGTTTGAGCCCACGGGGCAACAACCATTATTCCCGCAAATATAAAGATCTAGGCTTGGACCTAGTGTTATTCTCAATTTGGAAAGTTCTTAACAGATTTCCTGGGACTTATTTTCATCTTTATTTCGATAATTTTTTTCAACACTTGAATTGTTAAAAACTGAAAGATATGGGATTCAAAGGAACGGAACTATTAGAGAAAACGATAGGTAAAGATTCCTTTATCTCATTTCCAGCATTATAAAACAAAAGTACGAGGTAGTTTTGAATTTTGCACTTCCGACGATAACAGGATTACGCTATGCAAGTGGCATGATAATAGTGTTGGTTCTATAGCTTCAAATGCCAATAACATTTTGCCTACTGTACCTGTAAAAAGATTTTCTCAGAAAGAAAAAAAAGTATTATGGTTTCTCAACCTAATATTATAAAAAATACAATGAAAATATGGGAGGGGGTTGATAGAGGGACCAGAATATCAGTTTATACAGAACGTCAATAAGGGGGAAAAAGTGGTATTTTCCTATAATTTGTCACTGCTGGAACCCCACAATAATACTTGGCAACTCCCACCGAAAGGCAGTGGTCAAAAAGATCATATGCGTTTCAGAAGGGCTGTTGAATTTATTTTGAAACCTATAAAAAATCAACAAAAGAGGTCCAAACCGTTTTTCTGCTAATTTGCATGAGCATTCAAGGTACGACAGGTTAGATCATTTGGTTGTTTATAAAGAAAAGCAAACAAGATGTGGTGTCTGCCATAAAAACTGTAATTTCATTTGTCAGAAATGTGAAATTGCTCAAATCCGAAAAATTTGTTTGTTAACTATCACCAGTTTAACTCTAAAGTATAACAATTACTTAATATACATATTAGTACTAATAGTAGTCTATTTGGCCACCGTTCTTTTAAAAAGAACATATATTTTTTTTAAAAATGAATATTTCTGAAAAATACTGATAGCAAATGTTTTTCTGTCAGATTAAATAAAAAATTACTACAAGGATTACCCTAATTAAAAACTAATAGTTTTGGCCTTATCTGGGTTAAAGAGAAGAAAGTGGCGAGATATATAGATTGTGAAATAAAATTTAAGTGGTGTTAGAAACAAAAAAAAAACCAAAAATTTTTAAACTATTATTTATACAATATTTTAATGTTTTTAAAAGTATCTATTATATTAAAGGTATTTAAAAATTATTGTAATTGTATTATTCTTGTTGCCATTAACAATTGAATTCAAAGCTATATTGTGTCAGAGTCAGCAAAGGTTAGGCACTCTTCTTGTTTTAACCTGTTTGCGCGATTATCTAACGTCAATAAATTAGCGTACTTGATTGATTGCTTTTTACTTTAAGTACTTTTTATTTACTTAAAGTACTTTTTCACTTTAAGTACATCGTAATACTTCAAGTACTTAGAAAAATACTTTAAGTAATTAACTTGGTCAAATCAAGTAAAAGTTTCAGTATTTTAATATAAAACCCCAATACAAATTTCCCCCCGTTTAGATCGGGGGTTTTGCTTGGTATGCACGGTTCTTTTTATTTTAGTCGTTTACCTTATCGGTCCTTTTTTTGATTAACCTAAAGAAAATTTTTTTTTTAAAAATAAAATTCCGTTTTATACCCGCTGGTGTAAATTAAAAAAAAAAGGGTCCTTCCCCCAAGGGGAGGGTGTAAACCCCCAAAAGACGTCAAGTGATGCACTAAGTGAAAATTTTAATAATTCCAGTTTTGGGCTTAATGGATTTTACCACAGAGCAGGGAATTAAAACTCCAGTTAAAAAAAATTTTTTAAAAATTTATTCAGATAAATTTTAACCTTTTAATTTTTAAATATGTCAAAGATCGAAAAAAACCAATAATGACAATATTGGACGGTTACATCCCCTTAGAGTTGGGGGGTATTTTTTACAAAAAAAATTTTAATAAAAAAAAACTTTTTGAAATTAAATCAGTTGGTAAAAAAAAAGTAAAAATTCAGCTACAATCTCCAAAAAAAGCTAATGACTTACTAAAAAATAGTTGTTTAAAAAGGGGAAAACTACGCGCTTTTTTTCCTAATCACATATTAGAAACAAAAGGTCTAATTAAAGGTGTTGATACTTTTTTTGACGAAACTTATATTTTACAAAACATTAAATCATCCAGTAGGGTTCAAACATTAAAAGATTTACAAAAAATTTTTAAAGATGGTATAATACCCAATAATATTAAAAAAAAAAAAATTAATTTTGAAGGTAATTTTTTTGCCGGGGGGAAAAAAGTTTTTGATAGCGTGATCTTTCCAGTTGAAACGTACTATGGTAAAGTCACTCAATGTTAAAATGCTTTTAAAAATGGGGCCCCTTTTTAAAAAAATTTAGATCTAATGTGGGTTTGTATTTCATGTGGTAAATCTAAAAC